>CM065590.1:11332237-11614448 GCA_033119425.1 Bufotes viridis
CTGTTCTGGCATTTTGGGCGGGGCTAAATTGTGAGCAGCCATGTAAAAGCTAAAGGTACTCGTTGGAATTTAGGCCCCCTTTGCGCACCCAGGCTGCAAAAAAGTGTCACTCATGTGGTATCGCCGTACTCAGGAGAAGTAGGGAAATGTGTTTTGGGGTGTATTTTTACATATAACCACTGTGTGAATAGTGGTTATAAAGCGAGGGGGTGTGTGTTAGTGTAGTGTTTGGTGAGTTACCTGGTCCTCTGGTGGTCGATCCCAGCAATGGGACCACCAGAGGACCAGGTAGCAGCAGCATATCAGACGCTGCTAACAAAGGGAGCGCCTGATATGCCTCTTGATCTAATTTATTTACGATTTAAAGAGCCTGCCAGCGATTGATCATCGCTGGCAGGCTGTAGTAGTAACTGCAGAGTCAGCGCTCCTGCTGTGAACGCACGCGACTCACAGCAGATCTCGCCTCTCGCGAGATGACGCACGGATGCGCCCAGGAGGAACAAACCTGCCGCGCCTGGACGCATCCGGGTGCGTTCGGCGGTCGGCAAGCGGTTAAGTGCCTTCACTTCTGAGTTTTTCTGTGGGCCCACATAATAGCTTTATTACCACTATAGAGTCTTCTGTGATTCCAGGCCGGCGTAGGGGGAGGGGGTACAAACCATTGTCTAAAGAGCTGTTTATGCTTCTGTCTCAGCTGAACGTCCGAGAAAGCAAACAGGCGGACTGCTGAACAGCTGAACTTTACAATGCAGTGTAGGTCCCCTCCGTCACATATAAGATAGGGATTATTACCTAGTGCTGACAGGACCTGCGATAATGTCAGATGCAGGAGGCAAAGCTCAGCAGAGAAGAGAGATGAAGGACCTGTGATGACCTCACCATTATGTGACCAGAACAGGAGGCGGAGCTCAGCAGTGCTGTAAAGTAATGAAGAAGAAGACCAGCCATGCATGTGAAGAAGTATGGATTCAATGTGAAAGTGCCACGGAACTGCTGAGGTTGTAGTCCTCTCCTCTTATACTCCTGTTATGTAATATCAGAGTACATTAAAAGAGGATGTATAAGGAGAGGACTACAACTCACAGCATGCCCAGTTTATTATGTAATATCAGAGTACATTACAAGAGGAGGTATAAGAGGAGAGGACTAAAATTCTCAGCATGTCCAGGCCATTATATAATATCAGGGTACATTACAACACCCTGGATATGCTGGGAGTTGTATACCTCCTCTTATAATGTACTCTGATATTACATAATAACTGCTTGGACATGCTGGTGTAGCATCCCCAAGTCAGGGCAATGTGTGGAACTAACCTGGGGAATGCCAGTGATGGAGAGGCCGGCACGCTGCTCCTCTGGGGCACTCTCTGGGTTCTTGAGGGACACAGCCAGGTGGAAGGTGAGGTGCCCTTGGTGTTATAGTTTAACGTGCCTATGGCTAAGTCCCTGATATGTCGTGACGCCAGTGCCAGTAAACGGTGGCACACCGTATTTACAGTAGGAATAACAGAGGTGCAGACTGGTAACTTGAAAACAGAATTCAAACTTTACTGAAGACAGTGATGATACAGTAAGCAGTCTTTCCAACAGTTCCTTTTGCAGACAATCAAAATTGCAGTGGTCTTACATCCAGCAAGGTTAAACAGAGGGTGATAATACAGGACTTGGAATTGCAGGTGAACCTTACTTTCTTCCTGACTCGTCCTGACTGGAATTGATGCTTCAAGGCCCCAATGCCCTACTTCTGGCTTATATCCTTGAATCTCCAGTTTATAGAGTACCTCCTCTTGACGTTTAGTACCTCTTGCTCTAGGGATTGCCTCCAGGTTGACTTCTGCTGAACTGGCCTAGGCCTGAGACATGTGGCCTTCACAGACTCCAGGGTCTGCACTGCACTAGCCTGCCTTGGCCTAGCTATATATATAAACTGCTCACCAGCTCCCCCAGTGGTCCAATACCCAAATGACACCCTTCAACATTGCTGCAGGCAATTACATGAAACACACAGCATAACAGAATGGTGGTAAACGGGTATCAAAGTGCCCGTGATACTGCATACCCCACAACTTTAAACTGAGTACGACTCGTACTCCACCACAGGGGTCCACCCAGCTGGATTCATCTCCTGAAAGACAAAAGGAAAACATGCAGGCATACATAAACACAAATGAATGACATCTGCATAATTTATATCAGGTCCAGCTGGAAAAGGTGGAGCGCGGTGACAAGGGGCGTCGCTCTCTTCCTTCAGGATAAAGAGTGGAACTGGGGCGCTGACCTGGCACAGCGGATGTTAGGGAATACCAGGATAGTCCATGACAATGAGTGAGTCCATAAAAACATATCACAGAGGCTCGCACACAGGGAGTCCATCTCTGGGCACAAACTTAAAAAGGATGATGCTCACACAGAGGTTCCCTGGGGGTGTATCACAGGCAAGGGCTCGCGTGGAGGAGTCCATTCTTGCGCACAAACGTCAAGCAAGGTATTTCCAGTAGTAACTGCCCGGGAGGAGACACCACCAGTATAATCAAAGTCCCCTAAACGGACTGGCGGACGCCCCTGTTCATCCGGGTGGACCTTCTCAACACAGGAGTTTCCTCCTCCCTTAGCACCGAGGTAGAAGGGAGAGGAGCAACAGGAGGGTCTCCACCAGTGAGACCCTGATCAGGAACAACAGGAGCCGGAGGATCCTCTACAAGGGGACTGGATCCGGGACATTTTGAACCGGCTCTTCCGGGAGGTGAAGGCACAGTAGGTGCTGGAGCGGGCACCAACAAATTTAACCAAGGTGTGAGGAACCAATGGAGTGGTTCAGCATCATTGACTAGATCCGCCACAGCCTGCATAGGCTCCACAGGCTGAGCAGAAAGTCCTGGCACAGGAGACTGGGGTCCGGAGTCTCCAGCAGTGGGCCCCTTTGTCATGCAGAGTTTTAGGCGGTTTCTGTGAACAATTTGGGGACCTTTACCCTCTCGGGTGACCTCATAGGTATGAGTTTCAGCATTAGGGATGGCAGACACAAGATAGGGAGTTCTCTCCCATTTACTGTCCAGCTTACTGGTACGGTGATTGTTCTTCAACCACACGGTGTCCCCCACAGCCAAGGGCTCTGCATGGGCCGCCAAATCATAGTCTTTTGTTGTCGCTCCCGGGCACCTTCCATGCGCTCCTGGACAATTTCTTTGGCATTAAGCAAGCGCCTTTGATGTTCCGCTACCCAGTCAGTTTTAGGCAGGGGATTAATGTCATCCAGCACTTGTACATCCAGGGAATGATCTGCAGGCAATTTACCCTGACGCCCAAACAACAGGTAGAAAGGAGTGTATCCAGTGGAACAATGGATAGTATTATTGTACGTATACATGAGCTGTGGTAACAGGTTAGGCCAATCTCCTCTGGTCTCAGGAGGCACGGCTCTCAACATTTCAATCAGGGTCTGATTCATCTTTTCACAGAGTCCATTACCTTGTGGATGATAGGCCGTGGTCCGGACCTTTTGGCAATTGTGTAGTCGGCACAGCTCCTGGAACAGATGAGACTCAAACGCAGACCCCTGGTCGGTGAGGATCTTTTCTGGGCAGCCGTAAGGCAGGAGGAAGTGCTTCCAGAACAATTCAGCGGTCGCCTTGGCTGTCAGGTCCTTCACAGGCACTGCTACGGCAAACTTAGTGAAATGGTCAATAATAGTCATGGCATAGGCATACCCTGAGCGACTGGGTGCTAACTTTACGTGGTCAATCGCAACCAGTTCAAGAGGGGCGGTACTTATAATAGGGTGCAGCGGTGCTCTCTGATCATGATGTTCACCTCTCTTTAGGGCACAGGCTGTACATTCCCGACACCACCTCTCAATGTCCTCTCTGATTCCAACCCAGTAGAACCGCCTACGGATAGTGGCCTCAGTCTTTTGAACCCCAAAATGTCCAGACTTATCATGATACATTTCTAGAACCATACCTGCATCACGACGTGGGATGAGGATCTGGTGCACTCTGTCATTTGACACTGGATCCAGGCTTCGCCGCAGCAACAGGCCTTTTTGAAGGAACAGTTGTTGACGTTGCTTCCACAATTTGAGGAGTTCTGGGTCTGCGGTCTTTCGCCGAATTCTTTCAGGGGTTCTGCCACTGATGAAGAAGTCCAGCAGTTCACCGAGAACTCTACTCTCTGATTGCAACTTAATCCACTTTTCTTCTCTGGATGCAGGCTTATCAAAGGATGGTGGGTCAGAGGTTCCACTGTTGGCAGCTTGAGCTTGGTCCTGTTGAGCAAACCTGTTATAAAAATGCTGGCATCTCTACATCTTCCCAGGCATCCCGTTTGTCATCTGGTGCTATCTCAGTGGGGAGCCTTGACAGGGCATCAGCATTATCGCTTGAACGGCCAGCCCGGTATTTTACAGTGAAGTCGTAATTAGCAAGGCGGGAGGCCCATCTCTGTTCTAAGGCCCCCAGTTTGGCGGTGTTCAGGTGGGCCAAAGGATTATTATCAGTGAAGGCAATAAATGGAGTGGCAGCCAAATAGTCTTTGAATTTTTCTGTTACCGCCCACACTAAGGCCAGAAACTCTAATTTGAAAGAGCTATAATTCTGATCATTCTTTTCAGCTCCCTTTAAGGACCGACTGGCATAAGCTATCACCCTTTCTTTCCCTTCTTGCACTTGAGCCAGCACCGCTCCCAGGCCTTTCTTACTGGCATCTGTGTAAAGGTGAAATGGCTTACTGTAATCTGGGTACCCCAGCACAGGAGGTTCAGTCAACTTCTTCTTTAACAACTGAAATGCAACCTCCCTCTCTTCATTCCATTCAATGGGGACAGGAGTCTTTGGGCTCTTTTTGGTTGCCCCTCAGGAGTTCCTGGATTGGATCCGCTATTTGAGCCGAAGTGGGGATAAAGCGCCGGTAGTAGCCAGCGAAACTAAGGAAACTCCTCACTTCCTTCACTGTAGTGGGAACCGGCCAATTTCGGACAGCAGCCAACTTATCAGGATCAGGCTGGACTCCTCTGCGCTTACAACATGTCCCAAGTATTTTACAGCAGGTTTCAGCAGGTGACATTTGGACGGTTTAATCTTGAGGCCGTATTTAATAAGGATTTCAAACACCTCAGCTAGATGCTTTAAATGGTCCTCATACGTTTTAGAATAGATGATAACGTCATCCAGGTACAACAGCACCGTCTCAAAGTTCTTATGGCCTAAGCACCGCTCCATTAATCTTTGAAAGGTCCCGGGGCATTACACAGTCCAAATGGCATGCAATTAAATTCAAACAGGCCCATAGGGGTGGTGAAAGCAGTCTTTTCCCTATCTTCAGGGGCCATGGGCACTTGCCAATATCCGCTGGTTAAATCTAAGGTGGAGAAATAGGCGGAGGAGCCTAGAGCAGTTAGAGACTCCTCAATACGCGGCAATGGGTAAGCATCTTTGTGAGTGATCTGATTTATCTTTCTATAGTCTACACAAAACCGGATGCCACCATCTTTCTTTTTACTAAAACCAGGGGGCAGCCCAGGGACTACGACTGTCCCGGATTACGCTTGAGTCTTTCATTTCTTGGATCATCTCTTTAACAGTTTGGTATGAAGTTGGTGGTATGGGCCTATACCTCTCTTTAATGGGAGGATGAGAGCCAGTGGGTATGGTGTGTTGGATAACACTGACCTCTCCATAGTCCGTTGCATGCTTACTGAAGGCTTGATGGTGTTGCTTTACTAGGTTCAGGAGTCCCTCTAGTTGATGCTGCGGGGTAGCTTCGTCCTCGACATGGAGTTCCTTCCACCAGGGCACTGGAGAGTCGTCCGCAGGAAGAGGTCCTCGAGTGGCAGGCAGGCGGATGACATCCTGGAAGGAAACCTGGGAAAGCTGGGCAACAGGACAGTGCTTAGTAAGCACAGCAGGATGATCGCTGAGGTTAATCAGACGGACAGGTACTTTACCTTGGGAGACGGTCGCCAGGCACTTGGCAGCTCTCACATATGGGTAGTTCTCCATCTGGACAGGTTCCACCAGGGCCGGATAGTCTTGGCCTTGGACTCCCAGGACAGCACGGCACCACAAGAGGGTTTGGGAGTTTGGAGGTAGAGTCACTGGTCTATTATCACCGATCCTGGCGGTGCAGATCTCTCCTTTTCATTTGCAAACCTCTGCTGAGCACACAATACGCTGATGGTCTTTTGGAGGACCTTCTTGGAGGCGGAGGAAGCTGCAGGCAGGGACTGATGGAGAGCTTCAAGTACCTCAGGGTAGCAATTTTTGAAAACATTAGTCCCAACAATCACAGGGTGGCCCCCTTTATCCCTCGGTTTGTACCACGATCACTCCTTGCTGTGGTAAAGTGGCTTCACCCACTTGGAGCGTGGGTTCCCAGTATCCATGGACTTTTATGGGCTTACCATTGCTTGCAATTATCTCCAACCAGGACTCAGGTGGCTGGGTAAGCAGGCTGGAACTCCAGAACTGATTAAAGGTGGACTGCTGAATAGTGGTGACTTGAGATCCAGTGTCCAGCAACGCTCAAAAGGCACTCCATTGATCCGGACGTTTATTTTGGGACGGGACCCCACATAACGGGGCATCCAGTTTGGATCCCTTGGACCTGTTGTTCTACCTCCCGAGGGGCGGTCCTCAGCCTCGAGGGTGACCCGCTTAACTGCCAGCAAGTAGATTCAGTATGACCCAACTTCTTGCAGTAATTACAGGAAGGTCGCTTGCGGTTCCTAAACCGGTCACTTGAACGTCTTCCAGGATCTCTGGGATAAACTTCTTGATACGCAGGGGGCCAGGCTTTTGAGGCAAAAGGAGTTCATCTTCCAGCATTAAGGGTTTCTCCCACTCTTCCAGTTTCCTGCAGACTTTTTCCAGGCTCTTAGTGAGGTAATTGACCTGTTCCATCAGAGCAGCCACTGTATCAGGAACTGGAGTCTGGGCGGCTTGGCTGGCCCCTGGCAGGCTGGTATCCGTTGGCTTAGGATTACGGACAGGAGGTTCGGGATGGGCCACTGGTTCCGTTGGCAGATGTTGTCCCAGAATACTGATGGCCAGTTCTTTAAAGTCCAGGAAAACACTGTTAGGGTGCTGAGCCGACAACATTTTCAGTTGTGTTTTTAAAGATTCGCTATTCACACCCGCAATAAATTGTTCTCTCAGAGTTTGATCCTGGGTGTCAACCTCTCTAGGGTCTATATGAATGACAGCCCTCCAGGCCTCTTGGAGGGATAAAGCAAAATCACGAAGTGACTCACCAGGTTTTTGTTTCTTGCTGAAGAAGCGCATCTTTATTTCAGACACCGTCCTGACTTCAAAGGTAGTGCTGAGGCGGTCAAAGATCTGCTCTATGGTACTCCTCTCAGAACTGGGCCAGGACATGACTTCTCGACGGGCCGCTCCTTCCAACTGGGCTAACAGAATCTTCCATTTGCTGCTCCGGGTTAATAGGATAGAGCCGGAACAGAGCTAGGATTTTGTCTTGAAAGTCTTTTAAATTATGAGCCTCCCGGCATAACGGGGAAACCATGGAGCCCCAAAGTAGTATGGCATCGTCAGCGGCATCATGTTGACAGGCGTAATACCGTTGGTGGCTACTGGCTCCCTGGGGCAGGCTGCTCGGCTGCTTCTGAGTCCGACATGATGCAGATTATCTGGTTGAGCGGTCCCTTTAAGAGATAGCGATAGGTCCGATGTCGCGCCGGCGGGGTTACTGGCCGGTGAGCGCGATCGATGGGCAGAGTCCAGTATCCCCTTTTTGGGCCTTGCTAACCAGGCGACCCCTCTCCGGTGTCGGATTATTTCTCCCAGGAGTTGGTACTTACTCCGGTGCAGGCGGTCCAAATCTCGCGAGATCCGGAAGGACGTCTTCGGGAATCCCTTGCGCAGCGTGCCTTCCCGCGAGGACGTCGGGCTGGAGGGGCGGAGCTCGGACTTGCTCCGACGGGGAACAGCGTCTGCGTTCTTCTAAGTCCAAGGTAGGTGGAGTCCAGCTTGGGAAATTTGAATAAAGTGGTGACGCTGCAGAGTCTGGCGCTAAGCTTTCCCGCCAGCGATGAGTAGTGATGGCGCAGTAGATAAGTCCACAGTTCAGGCGGCCATCTTGGGCGCCATGATGCATCAATTCAATGACAGCAAGCAGCGGTAGTGAAACAGCATAAAAGTCCACAAAAATGCACTTTGAAGTGGCGATTTTCTTCCTCTTGATAGCGCAACACTGCACAGCGCTTTTGGAGGTCTTTGGGACACTTTTCTGTACGTTTTAGGTCCGCAAAGTTCAATAAACAAACAGGCGTTTTGTCACTTGGCAAACTGGTTAAGGCACAAAGTTCACGTTTTGCTCACAGTCCGTAAAACGTGCGTATCCTGTTCGTGACGCCAAAATGTAGCATCCCCAAGTCAGGGCAATGTGTGGAACTAACCTGGGAATGCCAGTGATGGAGAGGCCGGCACGCTGCTCCTCTGGGGCACTCTCTGGGTTCTTGAGGGACACAGCCAGGTGGAAGGTGAGGTGCCCTTGGTGTTATAGTTTAACGTGCCTATGGCTAAGTCCCTGATATGTCGTGACGCCAGTGCCAGTAAACGGTGGCACACCGTATTTACAGTAGGAATAACAGAGGTGCAGACTGGTAACTTGAAAACAGAATTCAAACTTTACTGAAGACAGTGATGATACAGTAAGCAGTCTTTCCAACAGTTCCTTTTGCAGACAATCAAAATTGCAGTGGTCTTACATCCAGCAAGGTTAAACAGAGGGTGATAATACAGGACTTGGAATTGCAGGTGAACCTTACTTTCTTCCTGACTCGTCCTGACTGGAATTGATGCTTCAAGGCCCCAATGCCCTACTTCTGGCTTATATCCTTGAATCTCCAGTTTATAGAGTACCTCCTCTTGACGTTTAGTACCTCTTGCTCTAGGGATTGCCTCCAGGTTGACTTCTGCTGAACTGGCCTAGGCCTGAGACATGTGGCCTTCACAGACTCCAGGGTCTGCACTGCACTAGCCTGCCTTGGCCTAGCTATATATATAAACTGCTCACCAGCTCCCCCAGTGGTCCAATACCCAAATGACACCCTTCAACATTGCTGCAGGCAATTACATGAAACACACAGCATAACAGAATGGTGGTAAACGGGTATCAAAGTGCCCGTATACTGCATATAGTATTACTGTCCTTCCCTGTGTATACAGTATTACTGTCCATCCCTATATGTACAGTATTACTGTCCATCCCTGTATATATAGTATTACTGTCCATCCCTATATGTACAGTATTACTGTCCTTCCCTGTGTATACAGTATTACTGTCCATCCCTGTGTATACAGTATTACTGTCCTTCCCTGTGTATACAGTATTACTGACCATCCCTGTGTATACAATATTACTGTCTGTCCCTGTGCATACAGTATTACTGTCCATTACTGTGTATACAGTATTATTGACTATCCTTGTGTATACAGTATTACTGTTCATCACTGTGTACACAGTATTACTGTCCATCCCTGTGTATACAGCATTACTGTCCATCTCTATATGTACAGTATTACTGTCCATCCCTGTGTATATAGTATTACTGTCCATCCCTGTGTATACAATATTACTGTCTGTCCCTGTGCATACAGTATTACTGTCCATCCCTGTGTATACAGTATTACTGTCTGTCCCTGTGCATACAGTATTACTGTCCATCCCTATGTATACAGTATTACTGTCCATCCCTGTGTATACAGTTTTACTGTCCATCCCTGTGTATAGAGTATTACTGTCCATCCCTGTGTATACAGTATTACTGTCCAACCCTGTTTATACAGTATTACTGTCCATCCCTGTGTATACAGTATTACTGTCCATCCCTTTGCATGCAGTATTACTGTCCATCCATGTGTATATCATATTTCTGTACATCCTTGTGTATACAGTATTACTGTCCATCCCTGTGTATACAGTATTACTGTCCATCCACTGTGTATACAGTATTACTGACTATCCCTGTGTATACAGTATTACTGTCCATCCCTGTGTATACAGTATTACTGTCCATCCCTGTACATACAGTATTACTGTCCATCCCTGTACATACAGTATTACTGCCCATCCCTGTTTATACAATATTACTGTCCATCTCTGTGTATACAGTATTACTGTCCATCATTGTGTATAAAATATTACTGTCTATTCCTGTGTATACAGTATTACTGTCTATCCTCGGGTACACCGTATTACTGTTCATCCCTTTGCATTCAGTATTACTGACCATCTCTGAATATACAGTATTACTGACCATCAAGGTGCATACATTATTACTGTGCATCCCTGTGTATAAAATAATACTGCCCATCCCGGTGTATTCAGTTTTACTGTCCCTCACTGTGTATAAAATATTACTGTCCATCCCTGTGTATACAGTATTACTGTCCATCCCTGTGTATACTGTATTACTGTCCATCCCTGTGTATAAAGTATTACTGTCCATCCTGTGTGTATCCAGAATTACTGTTAATCACTGTGTATTAAATATTATTGATCATCCCAGTGTATACAGTATTATTGACTATCCTTGTGTATACAGTATTACTGTCCATCCCTGTGCATACAGTATTACTGTCCATCCCTGTGCATACAGTATTACTGTCCATCCCTGTGTATAAAGAATTACTGTCCATAACTGTGTATACAGTATTACTGTCCATCCCTGTGTATACAGTATTACTGTCCATCATTGAGTAAACAGTATTAATGATCATCCCTGTGCATTCAGAATTACTGAACATCCCTGTGTATACAGCATTACTGTCCATCCCTCTGAATACAGTATTTCTGCCGCAATCACGAGTCACGACCCCAACGCGGGTCGTGACACTCCCACCGCTCAAAGCCCCCCCCAACAAAAAAGGACAGTCGGAAGGGCAAACCACCAGGGGAGGGGGGGAGGGGCAATGCTAAGTGACGAAGGCACTGCCCAAAAGGTGCCAGTCTCTTCCCCAAGACTCCCGCCAAGCTACCTGGACCACAACCAAGGCCCCAGGCAGACGACAGAACAGGCAGTCTGAGGAAAAGCACCGACACCTCGTCCAATTCAGGGCAAAAGCTCCTACTCCAGGTCGCTGCCCCCAGCCATACTCCCAAATCCGCACTCAGCCAGATTACAAGGGAAATGTAGGGAGCCAGCGACCAGAGCTAGGAACCCTGAAAAGGAGGAGGGGAACCCTACGTCCGGCTCAGGGGGGGAGGCTCCTACTCCAGGTCATTGCCCCCAGCCATACTCCCAAATCCGCACGCAGCCAGATTGCAAGGGAAATGTAGGGAGCCAACGACCGGAGCGAGGAACGCTGAAACGGACGAGGTGGGGGGGGGGGAAGGAGGAGGACACCACCACGGACACAATTAGGGAGGTGACGGGGAAAAGCCACCCAGCGTGCCGTAGGCAGTGTTAACCCCCGTGACGTTCTCCCTCCGGAGAACGCGCACTCGTGCCCGAAAGTAGCAGGCGACGCATGCTGCACCCTCTTTCGAAGGCCGGAGTCGCGGAGCCGTTATTTGTTATAATGTCACGGCGGGAGGTGGGAAAACCCCCGCCGTGCAATGTCCGCGCCGCTGGGCCAAACAAGGGCTAAAAGCAGGGACAAGGGAACCGCTAGTCTAGCATGTCCCTAAAGCTGGCCCTGGTCTCCTACGAGTATGGGCCGACCCCAAGGGTGGGAGGGCCCATACGACAGGAACCTAAAGCCCTGGACAACCCTGCTCGACCCTGGAACTAACAGGGCAGAGACCACCTGCTCCCCAGGGACACGGAGGAGCAGAAGTCTCCCGAGGCCCCTCTGCAGCCGGGACCCGAACAGTGTGTGCCCGCACGGCAGGCAAGTTACATAGGAAACATGTACAAGGAACCCACACTTACCTGCCGTGCTGAAGACTGAGAAGCAGCGCCAGGACCTCCCGGACCCCGAGCGGAAACCAGATGCCTGGGGGGAGACCTGGCCGGGCAACACACCATCCGGTATGTGCTATACCCCTCCGGGTAAGCAAGCCCCTTCCGGAGCAGACATACCAACAAACTGCAACATACAAACCCACAACAAAGACATAACCAAGTGAGGGAAAGGGTAAGCAGAAGCACACAGGAGGGGAATACAATCAAACAGAGAAAACAATATAACAAATAAGGGTGGCTCACGCAGACATAAAGGTGGGATCCAAACACACTCCAGCCATGCTCACACCAAGGCTGAACAAACAAAACTGACCTCAGGTTCCACACACAAGGTAATAAGGAGGCCTGAGGTCACACCCATAATGCAGCCACACCTTAGCCACACCTAAACCCCGTGCACGCCACACATACACAGAAGACACCAAACAAGGAAATCGTGCACAGGAAAGGGGGAATGACACATATGCACCACAAGTACCAGCGGCAACCACATGTGAGGCAACAAACACACAGCCCTCACATGCGGCAAGAAAACCTCGCCGCCGGCAAGTGCATGCGGCACAAGAAACACGACCGCAACCTCGGTCGTGGCGCACTGGTTGCCAACGGCAACCACATGCTGCAATCACGAGTCACGACCCCAACGCGGGTCGTGACAGGTTATTAACGGTACACACTCAGATTGGGTCACGGTCACTAGTGGGGTACCTCAGGGGTCAGTATTGGGCCCTATTCTTTTCAATATATTTATAAATGATCTTGTAGAAGGCCTGCACAGTAAAATATCTATTTTTGCAGATGACACTAAACTGTGTAAAGTAATTAACACTGAAGAGGACAGTTTTCTGCTACAGAGGGATCTGGATAGATTGGGGGCTTGGGCAGAGAAATGGCAGATGAGGTTTAACACTGACAAATGTAAAGTTATGCACATGGGAAGGAATAATGCAAGTCACCCGTACATACTAAATGGTAAAACACTCAGTAACACTGACATGGAAAAGGATCTAGGAATTTTAATAAATAACAAACTAAGCTGTAGAAACCAGTGTCAGTCAGGCAGCTGCTGCTAAGGCCAATAAGATAATGGGTTGCATCAAAAGGGGCATAGATGCCCGTGATGAAAATATAGTCCTACCACTTTATAAATCACTAGTCAGACCACACATGGAGTACTGTGTACAGTTCTGGGCTCCTGTGAACAAGGCGGACATAGCAGAGCTGGAGAGGGTTCAGAGGAGGGCAACTAAAGTAATAACTGGAATGGGGCAACTACAGTACCCTGAAAGGTTATCAGAATTAGGGTTATTCACTCTAGAAAAAAGACGACTGAGGGGAGATCTAATAACTATGTATAAATATATCAGGGGTCAGTACAAAGATCTGTCCCATCATCTATTTATCCCCAGGACTGTGACTGTGACGAGGGGACATCCTCTGCGTCTGGAGGAAAGAAGGTTTGTACACAAACATAGGAAAGGGTTCTTCACGGTAAGAGCAGTAAGACTATGGAACTCTCTGCCTGAGGAGGTGGTGATGGTGAGTACAATAAAGGAATTCAAGAGGGGCCTGGATATATTTCTGGAGTGTAATAATATTACAGGCTATAGCTACTAGAGAGGGGTCGTTGATCCAGGGAGTTATTCTGATGCCTGATTGGAGTCGGGAAGGAATTTTTTCCCCTTAAGTGGGGAAAATTGGCTTCTGCCTCACAGGGGTTTTTTGCCTTCCTCTGGATCAACTTGCAGGAAACAGGTCGAACTGGATGGACAAATGTCTTTTTTCGGCCTTATATACTATGTTACTATGTTACTATGTTACTGTCCAATTCTATTTATATTGTATTTCCGTCCACCTCTGTGTATACAGTATTACTGTCCATCCCTGTGTATACAGTATTACTGTCCATCCCTGTACATACAGTTTTACTGTCCATCCCTGTACATACAGTATTACTGTCCACCCCTGTACATACAGTATTACTCACATGATCCCTTAATAAAGCCAGTGCTGGCGAAACACGCGTCGGGACAGAACGCAGGTCGTGTAACTTTCAGATTACATCAGGTATATTCTGCTAAAGCATACTTTTTCAGTGAGAACCTTTCTTTTCTCTTACTGGGTCTTTTTGTGGAGTGTTCTCCATACCTACCATGGTATTGGAGTTATATGGTGGCTTCACAAGCTCTATATACTATACATTGTATGCCAATCCTTACCACTAAATACTTGGATGTAATAAGTATTATATAATAACCACCCCTGCGAGGGCTAATCCGCTTTATGTACTCTTATCATCACCAATCATGTATTATGTGTTTTATATGTGTGGACTTTGTTCCTTTTTTAAAAGTATCGTGAATAAAAGGAAATTTTGATCATAAACCTGATATTGTTTGTGTCTACTGTGCATGGGGCTGAACCTGGGTTTGGAGCGCTCGCCTCACGCTCTCTTTTTGTGGATACATACAGTATTACTGTCCACCCCTGTGTATACAGTATTACTGACCATCCCTGCGTATAGAGTATTACTGTCCATCCCTGTGTATACAGTATTACTGTCCATCCCTGTGTATACAGTATTACTGTCCGTCCCTGTGTATACAGTATTACTGTCTAGCCCTGTCTATACGGTTTTACTGTCCTTCCCTGTGTATAGGGTATTACTGTCCATCCCCGTGTATATAGAATTTCTGTCAATCATTTTTTATACAGTATTACTGCACTTCCCTATGTAGAAAGTATTACTACACAGTATTAATGTTCATTACTTTGCATTCAGTATTACTGACCATCCCTGTGTATATAGTATTACCGTCCCTCCTTGTGTATACAGTATTACTGTCCATCACTGTGTATAAAATATTACTGTCCATCCTTGTGTATACAGTATTACTGTCCATCCCTGTGCATACAGTATTACTGTCTATCCCTGTGCATACAATATTACTGAACAACCATGTTTATATAGTATTTCTTTCCTTCCCTTTGTATACAGTATTACTGTCCATCTCTGTGTATACAGTATTACTGTCCATCCCTGTGTTTACAGTATTACTTTCCATCTCTGTGTATACAGTATTACTGTCCATCCCTGTGTATACAGTATTACTGTCCATCCCTGTGTATACAGTATTACTGTCCATCTCTGTGTATACAGTATTACTGCCCATCATTGTGAAAACAGTATTAATGATCATCCCTGTACATTCAGAATTACTGAACATCCCTGTGTCTACAGTATTAATGTCAATCCCTGTGTATACAGTATTACTGTCCAATCTTGTGTATACAGTATTTCTGTCCATCGCTGTGTATATAGTATCACTGACCATCCCTGTGTATACAGTATTACTGTCTGTCCCTGTGCATACAGTATTACTGTCCATCCCTGTGTATACAGTATTACTGTCCATCCCTGTGTATACAGTATTACTGTGCATCCCTGTGTATACAGTATTACTGACCATCCCTGTGTATACAGTATTACTGTCCATCCCTGTGTACACAGTATTACTGTCCATCCCTGTGTACACAGTATTACTGTCCATCCCTGTGTATACTGTATTACCATCCAACCCTCTGTATATAATATTACTGTTCATCACTGTGCATTCAGTATTACTGAACATCCATGTGTATATAGTATTACTGTCCATCCCTGTACATACAGTATTACTGTCCATCATTGTGTACACAGTATTAATGTTCATCCCTGTGTATACAATATTACGGTCCATCCCTGTGCATACAGAATTACTGTCCATCCCTGTGTATACAGTATTACTGTCCATCCCTGTGTATACAGTATTACTGTCCATCCCTGTGTATACAGTATTACTGTCCATCCCTGTGTATACAGTATTACTGTCCATCCCTGTGTATACAGTATTACTGTCCATCCCTGTGTATACAGTATTACTGTCCATCACTGTGTATACAGTATTACTGTCCATCCCTGTGTATACAGTATTACTGTCCATCCTTGTGTATACAGTATTACTGTCCATCCCTGTGTATACAGTATTACTGTCCATCCCTGTGTATACAGTATTACTGTCCATCCCTGTGTATACAGTATTACTGTCCATCCCTGTGTATACAGTATTACTGTCCATCCCTGTGTATACAGTATTACTGTCCATCCCTGTGTATACAGTATTACTGTCCATCCCTGTGTATACAGTATTACTGTCCATCCCTGTGTATACAGTATTACTGTCCATCCCTGTGTATACAGTATTACTGTCCATCCCTGTGTATACAGTATTACTGTCCATCCCTGTGTATACAGTATTACTGTCCATCCCTGTGTATACAGTATTACTGTCCATCCCTGTGTATACAGTATTACTGTCCATCACTATGTATACAGTATTACTGTCCATCCCTGTGTATACAGTATTACTGTCCATCCCTGTGTATACAGTATTACTGTCCATCCCTGTGTATACAGTATTACTGTCCATCCCTGTGTATACAGTATTACTGTCCATCCCTGTGTATACAGTATTACTGTCCATCCCTGTGTATACAGTATTACTGTCCATCCCTGTGTATACAGTATTACTGTCCATCCCTGTGTATACAGTATTACTGTCCATCCCTGTGTATACAGTATTACTGTCCATCCCTGTGTATACAGTATTACTGTCCATCCCTGTGTATACAGTATTACTGTCCATCCCTGTGTATACAGTATTACTGTCCATCCCTGTGTATACAGTATTACTGTCCATCCCTGTGTATACAGTATTACTGTCCATCCCTGTGTATACAGTATTACTGTCCATCCCTGTGTATACAGTATTACTGTCCATCCCTGTGTATACAGTATTACTGTCCATCCCTGTGTATACAGTATTACTGTCCATCCCTGTGTATACAGTATTACTGTCCATCCCTGTGTATACAGTATTACTGTCCATCCTTGTGTATACAGTATTACTGTCCATCCCTGTGTATACAGTATTACTGTCCATCCCTGTGTATACAGTATTACTGTCCATCCCTGTGTATACAGTATTACTGTCCATCCCTGTGTATACAGTATTACTGTCCATCCCTGTGTATACAGTATTACTGTCCATCCCTGTGTATACAGTATTACTGTCCATCCCTGTGTATACAGTATTACTGTCCATCACTGTGTATACAGTATTACTGTCCATCCCTGTGTATACAGTATTACTGTCCATCCCTGTGTATACAGTATTACTGTCCATCCCTGTGTATACAGTATTACTGTCCATCCCTGTGTATACAGTATTACTGTCCATCCCTGTGTATACAGTATTACTGTCCATCCCTGTGTATACAGTATTACTGTCCATCACTGTGTATACAGTATTACTGATCCATCCCTGTGCATACAGTATTACTGTCCATCCCTGTGTATACAGTATTACTGTCCATCCCTGTGTATACAGTATTACTGTCCATCCCTGTGTATACAGTATTACTGTCCATCCCTGTGTATACAGTATTACTGTCCATCCCTGTGTATACAGTATTACTGTCCATCCCTGTGTATACAGTATTACTGTCCATCCTTGTGTATACAGTATTACTGTCCATCCCTGTGTATACAGTATTACTGTCCATCCCTGTGTATACAGTATTACTGTCCATCCCTGTGTATACAGTATTACTGTCCATCCCTGTGTATACAGTATTACTGTCCATCCCTGTGTATACAGTATTACTGTCCATCCCTGTGTATACAGTATTACTGTCCATCCCTGTGTATACAGTATTACTGTCCATCCCTGTGTATACAGTATTACTGTCCATCCCTGTGTATACAGTATTACTGTCCATCCCTGTGTATACAGTATTACTGTCCATCCCTGTGTATACAGTATTACTGTCCATCCCTGTGTATACAGTATTACTGTCCATCCCTGTGTATACAGTATTACTGTCCATCCCTGTGTATACAGTATTACTGTCCATCCCTGTGTATACAGTATTACTGTCCATCCCTGTGTATACAGTATTACTGTCCATCCCTGTGTATACAGTATTACTGTCCATCCCTGTGTATACAGTATTACTGTCCATCACTGTGTATACAGTATTACTGTCCATCCTTGTGTATACAGTATTACTGTCCATCCCTGTGTATACAGTATTACTGTCCATCCCTGTGCATACAGTATTATTGTCCATCCCTGTGTATACAGTATTACTGTCCATCCCTGTGTATACAGTATTACTGTCCATCCCTGTGTATACAGTATTACTGTCCATCCCTGTGTATACAGTATTACTGTCCATCCCTGTGTATACAGTATTACTGTCCATCCCTGTGTATACAGTATTACTGTCCATCCCTGTGTATACAGTATTACTGTCCATCACTGTGTATACAGTATTACTGTCCATCCCTGTGTATACAGTATTACTGTCCATCCCTGTGTATACAGTATTACTGTCCATCCCTGTGTATACAGTATTACTGACCATTCCTGTGTATACAGTATTACTGTCCCTCCTTGTGTATACAGTATTACTGACCATACCTATGTATACAGTATTACTGTCCATCCCTGTGTATACTGTATTACTGTCCATCCCTGTGTATAAAGTATTACTGACCATCACTGTGTATACAGTATTACTGTCCATCCCTGTGTATACAGTATTATTGACCATCCTTGTGTATACAGTATTACTGTCCCTCCTTGTGTATACAGTATTACTGTCCATCCCTGTGTATACAGTATTACTGTCCATCCCTGTGTATACAGTATTACTGTCCATCCCTGTGTATACAATATTACTGTCTGTCCCTGTGCATACAGTATTATTGACAATCCTTGTGTATACAGTATTACTGTCCATTCCTGTGCATACAGTATTACTGTCTGTCCCTGTGTATACAGAATTACTGTCCATCCCTGTGTATACTGTATTACTGTCTGTCCCTGTGCATACAGCATTACTGTCCATCCCTGTGTGTACAGTATTACTGTCCATTGCTGTGTATACAATATTACTGTCTGTCCCTGTGCATACAGTATTACTGTCCATCCCTGTGTATACAGTATTATTGACTATCCTTGTGTATACAGTATTACTGTCCATCACTGTGTATACTGCATTACTGTCTGTCCCTGTGCATACAGCATTACTGTCCATCCCTATGTGTACAGTATTAATCTCCATCCCTGTGTATACAGTATTACTGTCTGTCCCTGTGCATACAGCATTACTGTCCATCCCTGTGTATACTGTATTACTGTCTGTCCCTGTGCATACAGCATTACTGTCCATCCCTATGTGTACAGTATTACTGTCCATCCCTGTGTATACAATATTACTGTCTGTCCCTGTGCATACAGCATTACTGTCCATCCCTATGTGTACAGTATTACTGTCCATCCCTGTGTATACAGTATTACTGTCCATCCCTGTGTATACAGTATTACTGTTCATCCCTGTGCATTCAGTATTACTGACCATCCCTGTGTATACAGTATTACTGTCCATCATTGTGTATACAGTATTGCTGACCATCCCTGTGTATAAAATAATACTGCCCATCCCGGTGTATTCAGTTTTACTGTCCATCCCTGTGCATACAGTATTACTGTCCATCCCTGTGCATACAGTATTACTGTCCATCCCTGTGTATAAAGAATTACTGTCCATCACTGTGTATACAGTATTACTGTCCATCCCTGGGTATACAGTATTACTGTGCATCCCTGTGAATATAGTATTACCGTCCCACCTTGTGTATACATTATTACTGACCATCCCTGTGTATACAGTATTACTGTCTATCCCTGTGTATACAGTATTACTGACTATCTCTGTGTATACAATATTACTGACTGTCCCTGTGCATACAGCATTACTGTCCATCCCTATGTGTACAGTATTACTGTCCATCCCTGTGTATACAGTATTACTGTTCATCCCTGTGGATTCAGTATAACTGACCATCCCTGTGTATACAGTATTACTGTGCATCCCTGTGTATACAGTATTACTGTCCATCCCTGTGTATACAGTATTACTGTCAATCCCTGTGTATATAGTATTACTGTGCATCCCTGTGTATATAGTATTACCGTCCCTCCTTGTGTATACAGTATTACTGACCATCCCTGTGTATACATTATTACTGTCCATCCCTGTGTATACAGTATTACTGACCATCCCTGTGTATACAATATTACTGTCTGTCACTGTGCATACAGTATTACTGTCCATCCCTGTGTATACAGTATTACTGACCATACCTATGTATACAGTATTACTGTCCATCCCTGTGTATACAATATTACTGTCCATCCCTGTGTATACAGTATTACTGTCCATCCCTGTGTATACAGTATTACTGTCCATCACTGTGTATACAGTATTACTGTCTGTCCCTGTGTATACAGAATTACTGTCCATCCCTGTGTATACTGTATTACTGTCTGTCCCTGTGCATACAGCATTACTGTCCATCCCTGTGTATATAGTATTACTGTCCATCCCTGTGTATACAGTATTACTGTCCATCCCTGTGTATACAGTATTACTGACCATCCCTGTGTATACAGTATTACTGTCCATCCCTGTGTATACAATATTACTGTCTGTCCCTGTGCATACAGTATTATTGACTATCCTTGTGTATACAGTATTACTGTCCATCACTGTGTATACAGTATTACTGTCTGTACCTGTGCATACAGCATTACTGTCCATCACTGTGTATACAGTATTACTGTCCATCCTGTGTATACAGTATTACTATCCATCCTTGGGAACACAGTATTACTGTCCATCCCTGTGCATGCAGTATTACTGACCATCCCTGTGTATATAGTATTATTGTCCATCCCTGTACATACAGTATTACTATCCATCCCCATGTATACAGTATTACTGTCCATCTCTGTGTATACAGTATTACTGTCCATCCCTGTGTATACAGTATTACTGACCATCCATGTGTATACAGTATTACTGTCCATCCTTGTACATACAGTATTACTGCCATCCCTGTGCATACAGTATTACTGTCCATCCCTGTGTATACAGTATTACTGACCATCCATGTGTATACAGTATTACTGTCCATCCTTGTACATACAGTATTACTGCACATCCCTGTGCATACAGTATTACTGTCCATCCCTATGTGTACATTATTACTGTCCATCCCTGTGTATATAGTATTATTGTCCATCCCTGTGTATACAATATTACTGTCCATCTCTGTGTATACAGTATTACTGTCCATCTCTGTGTATACAGTATTACTGTCCATCCCTGGGTATACAGTATTACTGTCCATCATTGTGTATAAAATATTACTGTCTATTCCTGTGTATACAGTATTACTGTCTATCCTCGGGTACTCCGTATTACTGTTCATCCCTTTGCATTCAGTATTACTTAGCATCTCTGTATATACAGTATTACTGACCATTAAGGTGCATACATTATTATTGTGCATCCCTGTGTATAAAATAATACTGCCCATCCCGGTGTATTCAGTTTTACTGTCCATCACTGTGTATAAAATATTACTGTCCATCTCTGTGTTTACAGTATTACTGACCATCCCTGTTTATATAGTAATTATGTAATTCCCGTTGTATACAGTATTACTCTCCATCCCTGTGTATACAGTATTACTGTCCATCCCTGTGTATAAAGTATTACTGTCCATCCCTGTGTAAACAGTATTACTGTCCATCCCTGTGTATAAAGTATTACTGTCCATCACTTTGTATACAGTATTACTGTCCATCCCTGTGTATACAGTATTACTCTCCATCCCTGTGTATACAGTATTACTGTCCATCCCTGTGTATACAGTATTACTGTCCATCCCTGTGTATATAGTATTACTGTCCTTCCCTGTGTATACAATATTACTGTCTGTCCCTGTGCATACAGTATTACTGTCTGTCCCTGTGCATACAGTATTACTGTCCATCCCTGTGTATACAGTATTACTGTCCATACCTGTGTATACAGTAGTACTGTCAAACCCTGTGTATACAGTATTACTGTCCATCCCTGTGTATAAAGTATTACTGTCCATCACTTTGTATACAGCATTACTCTCCATCCCTGTGTATACAGTATTACTGCCCATAACTGTGTATACAGTATTACTGTCCATCCCTGTGTATACAGTATTACTGTCCACCCCTGTGTATATAGTATTACTGTCCTTCCCTGTGTATATCATATTTCTGTACATCCCTATATGTACAGTATTACTGTCCATCCCTGTGTATACAGTATTACTGTCCATCCCTGTGTATACAGTATTACTGTCCATCCCTGTGTATACAGTATTACTGTCCATCACTTTGTATACAGCATTACTCTCCATCCCTGTGTATACAGTATTACTGTCCATCCCTGTGTATACAGTATTACTGTCCATCCCTGTGTATATAGTATTACTGTCCTTCCCTGTGTATACAATATTACTGTCTGTCCCTGTGCATACAGTATTACTGTCTGTCCCTGTGTATACAGTATTACTGTCCATCCCTGTGTATACAGTATTATTGACTATCCTTGTGTATACAGTATTACTGTCCATCACTGTGTATACAGTATTACTGTCCATCCCTGTGTATACAGCATTACTGTCCATCCCTATGTGTACAGTATTACTGTCCATTCCTGTGCATACAGTATTACTGTCCATCCCTGTGTATACAATATTACTGTCTGTCCCTGTGCATACAGTATTACTGTCCATCCCTGTGTATACAGTATTGTACTGTGTATCAGTACATCCTCACTGTGTATACAGTATTACTGTCCATCCCTGTACATACAGTATTACTGCCCATCCCTGTGTATACAATATTACTGTCCATCTCTGTGTATACAGTATTACTGCCCATCCCTGTGTATAAAATAATACTGTCTATTCCTGTGTATACAGTATTACTGTCTATCCTCGGGTACTCCGTATTACTGTTCATCCCTTTGCATTCAGTATTACTTACCATCTCTGTATATACAGTATTACTGACCATTAAGGTGCATACATTATTATTGTGCATCCCTGTGTATAAAATAATACTGTCCATCCCGGTGTATTCAGTTTTACTGTCCATCACTGTGTATAAAATATTACTGTCCATCCCTGTGTTTACAGTATTATGGACCATCCCTGTTTATATATTGATTCTGTCCTTCCCGTTGTATACAGTATTACTGTCCATCCCTGTGTATAAAATATTACTGCCCATCCCGGTGTATCCAGAATTACTGTTAATCACTGTGTATTAAATATTACTGACCATCCCTGTGTATACAATGCTACTGTCCATCCCTGTGTATACAGTATTACTGTCCATCCCTGTGTATACAGTATTACTGTCCATCATTGTGTAAACAGTATTAATGATCATCCCTGTGTATACAGTATTACTGTCCATCATTGTGTATACAGTATTACTGTCCATCCCTGTTCATTCAGAATTACTGAACATCCCTGTGTATACAGTATTACTGTCCATCCCTGTGTATTCAGAATTACTGTCAATCCCTGTGTATACAGTATTACTGACCATCCCTGTGTATATAGTATTACTGTCCATCCCTGTGCATATCATATTTCTGTACATCTTTGTGTATACAGTATTACTGAACTTCCATATGTATACAGTATTACTGTCCATCCCTGTGTATACAGTATTACTGACCATCCCTGTGTATACAATATTATTGTCCATCCCTGTGTATACTGTATTACTGTCCATTCGCTGTGTATACAGTATTATTGACCATCCCTGTGTATACAATATTACTGCACATCCCTGTGTATACAGTATTACTGTCCATCCCTGTGTATACAGTATTACTGTCCATCCCTGTGTATACAATATTACTGTCCATCCCTGTGTATACAGTATTACTGTACATCATTGTGTATACAGTATTACTGACCATCCCTGTGTATACAGTATTACTGTACATCCCTGTACATACAGTATTACTGTCTATCCCTGTACATACAGTATTACTGTCCATCCCTATGTGTACAGTATTACTGACTATCCCTGTGTATACAGTATTACTGTCCATCCCTATGTGTACAGTATTACTGTCCATCCATGTGTATACAGTATTACTGTCCATCCCTGTGTATACAGTATTACTGCCCATCCCTGTGTATACAATATTACTGTCCATCCCTATGTGTACAGTATTACTGTCCATCCCTGTGTATATAGTATTATTGTTCATCCCTGTGTATATCGTATTTCTGTACATCCTTGTGTATACAGTATTACTGAACTTCCATATGTATACAGTATTACTGTCCATCATTGTGTATAAAGTATTACTGACCATCCCTGTGTATACAATATTACTGTCCATCCCTGTGTATAAAGTATTACTGTCCATCATTGTGTATAAAACATTACTGTCTATTCCTGTGTATACAGTATTACTGTATATCCTCGGGTACACTGTATTACTGTTCATCCCTTTGCATTCAGTATTACTTACCATCTCTGTATATACAGTATTACTGACCATCAAGGTGCATACATTATTACTGTGCATCCCTGTGTATAAAATAATACTGTCCATCCTGGTGTATTCAGTTTTACTGTCCATCACTGTGTATAAAATATTACTGTCCATCCCTGTGTTTACAGTATTACTGACCATCCCTGTTATATAGTAATTATGTCCTTCCCGTTGTATACAGTATTACTGTCCATCCCTGTGTATAAAATATTACTGTTCATCACTTTGTATACAGCATTACTCTCCATCCCTTTGTATAGAGTATTACTGTCCATCCCTGTGTATACAGTATTACTGTCCATCCCTGTGTATACAGTATTACTGTCCATCATTGTGTAAACAGTATTAATGATCATCCCTGTGCATTCAGAATTACTGTCAATCCCTGTGTATACAGTATTACTCTACAACCTTGTGTATACAGTATTACTGTGCATCCCTGTGTATACAGTCATTACTGTCCATCCCTGTGTATACAGTATTACTGTCCATCCCTGTGTATACAGTATTATTGACCATCCTTGTGTATACAGTATTACTGTCCATCCCTGTGTATACAGTATTACTGTCCATCCCTGTGTATACAATATTACTGTCTGTCCCTGTGCATACTGTATTACTGTCCATCCCTGTGTATACAGTATTATTGACTATCCTTGTGTATACAGTATTACTGTTCATCCCTATGTGTACAGTATTACTGTCCTTCCCTGTGTATTCAGTATTACTGTCCATCCCTGTGTATACAGTATTACTGTTCATCCCTTTGCATTCAGTATTACTGACCATCTCTGTATATACAGTATTACTGACCATCTCTGTATATACAGTATTACTGACCATCAAGGTGCATACATTATTACTGTGCATCCCTGTGTATAAAATAATACTGCCCATCCCGGTGTATTCAGTTTTACTGTCCATCACTGTGTATAAAATATTACTGTCCATCCCTGTGTTTACAGTATTATGGACCATCCCTGTTTATATAGTAATTCTGTCCTTCCCGTTGTATACAGTATTACTGTCCATCCCTGTGTATAAAATATTACTGCCCATCCCGGTGTATCCAGAATTACTGTTAATCACTGTGTATTAAATATTATTGATCATCCCAGTGTATACAGTATTATTGACTATCCTTGTGTATACAGTATTACTGTCCATCCCTGTGCATACAGTATTACTGTCCATCCCTGTGCATACAGTATTACTGTCCATCATTGTGTATACAGTATTGCTGACCATCCCTGTGTATAAAGAATTACTGACCATCTCTGTATATACAGTATTACTGTCCATCATTGAGTAAACAGTATTAATGATAATCCCTGTGCATTCAGAATTACTGAACATCCCTGTGTATACAGCATTACTGTCCATCACTGTGTATACAGTATTTCTGTGCATCCCTGTGTATACAGTATTACTGTCCATCCCTGTGTATACAGTATTATTGACCATCCTTGTGTATACAGTATTACTGTCCCTCCTTGTGTATACAGTATTACTGTCCATCACTGTGTATACAGTATTACTGTCTGTCCCTGTGCATACAGTATTACTGTCCATCCCTGTGTATACAGTATTACTGACCATCCCTGTGTATACAGTATTACTGTCCATCCCTGTGTATACAGTATTATTGACTATCCTTGTGTATACAGTATTACTGTCTATCCCTGTGTATACAGTATTACTGTCCATCACTGTGTATACAGTATTACTGTCTGTCCCTGTGTATACAGTATTACTGTCCATCATTGTGCATACATTATTACTGACCATCCCTGTGTATACAGTATTACTGTCCATCCCTGTGTATACAGTATTACTGTCCATCATTGTGTATACATTATTACTGTCCATCCCTGTACATACAGTATTACTGTCCATCCATGTGTATACAGTATTACTGTCCATCCTTGTACATACAGTATTACTGCACATCCCTGTGTATACAGTATTTCTGAACTTCCATATGTATACAGTATTACTGTCCATCATTGTGTATACAGTATTACTGACCATCTCTATGTATACGTATTTCTGTCCATCCCTGTGTATACAGTATTACTGAACTTCCATATGTATACAGTATTACTGACCATCTCTATGTATACATTATTACTGACCATCCCTGTGTATACAGTATTACTGTCCATCCCTGTGTATACAGTATTACTGTCCATCCCTGTACATACAGTATTACTGCCCATCCCTGTGTATACAGTATTACTGTCCATCTCTGTGTATACAGTATTAATGTCCATCATTGTGTATAAAATATTACTGTCTATTCCTGTGTATACAGTATTACTGTCTATCCTTGGGTACACCGTATTACTGTTCATCCCTTTGCATTCAGTATTACTGACCATCTCTGTATATACAGTATTACTGACCATCAAGGTGCATACATTATTATTGTGCATCCCTGTGTATAAAATATTACTGTCCATCCCTGTGTATACAGTATTACTGTCCATCCCTGTGTATACTGTATTACTGTCCATCCCTGTGTATAAAGTATTACTGTCCATCACTGTGTATACAGTATAACTGTCCATCCCTGTGTATACAGTATTATTGACCATCCTTGTGTATACAGTATTACTGTCTATTCCTGTATATACAGTATTACTGTCCATCCCTGTACATAGTATTACTGTCCATCCCTGTGCATACAGTATTACTGTCCATCCCTGTGTATACAGTATTACTGTCCATCCCTGTGTATACAGTATTACTGTCCATCCCTGTGCATACAGTATTACTGTCCATCCCTGTGTATACAGTATTACTGTCCATCCCAGTGTATACAGTATTACTGTCCATCCCAGTGTATACAGTATTACTGTCCATTCCTGTGTATACAGTATTATTGACTATCCCTGTGTATACAGTATTACTGTCCATTCCTGTGTATACAGTATTACTGTCCATCCCTGTGTATACAGTATTACTGTCCATTCCTGTGTATACAGTATTACTGTCCATTCCTGTGTATACAGTATTACTGTCCATCCCTGTACATAGTATTACTGTCCATCCCTGTACATAGTATTACTGTCCATCCCTGTGCATACAGTATTACTGTCCATCCCAGTGTATACAGTATTACTGTCCATCCCAGTGTATACAGTATTACTGTCCATCCCTGTGTATACAGTATTACTGTCCATCCCTGTGTATACAGTATTACTGTCCATCCCTGTGTATACAGTATTACTGTCCATCCCTGTGTATACAGTATTACTGTCCATCCCTGTGTATACAGTATTACTGTCCATCCCTGTGTATACAGTATTACTGTCCATCCCTGTGTATACAGTATTACTGTCCATCCCT
The DNA here is from genome assembly GCA_033119425.1 of Bufotes viridis. Lineage (NCBI taxonomy): Eukaryota > Metazoa > Chordata > Amphibia > Anura > Bufonidae > Bufotes > Bufotes viridis. The sequence continues at coordinate 11,360,036 of CM065590.1, forward strand.
GTGTATACAGTATTACTGTCCATCCCTGTGTATACAGTATTACTGTCCATCCCTGTGTATACAGTATTACTGTCCATCCCTGTGTATACAGTATTACTGTCCATCCTGTGTATACAGTATTACTGTCCATCCCTGTGTATACAGTATTACTGTCCATCCCTGTGTATACAGTATTACTGTCCATCCCTGTGTATACAGTATTACTGTCCATCCCTGTGTATACAGTATTACTGTCCATCCCTGTGTATACAGTATTACTGTCCATCCCTGTGTATACAGTATTACTGTCCATCCATGTGTATACAGTATTACAATGTACATCTCCTCGTGTATACAGGTGGATGTGTTACACGTCTACTGTTAAATCAAAAATAACAGAAATAAACGTGGCTTAAATGAGTGGAACTGCCATCCCCATCAAAAATGCATACAATGGAGGATGTCGGCGCGAACCACATGCACCACACAAACATCCTACACAAGATGAAAAAATGTGCGGATAAAAATATATAAACACATATATCAGTGAAAAAAGTGCACCACAAGGATAAGCACCTGACAAAACTGGCTAATCCCTCAAGCTGATGTTAAAAGCTGAGCCATTTGCCAATATCTACCAGTCAGAAACATATTGGAGCCCCTTCATGCACCACGTCAAGGTTTCTCAGCATGGCATGGGGTTCTACCACTAGACTAACTATGGTGTGTGAACAGGGTCTGAAAGGTGCAGATATCCAGCTCACAGCCCCGCTCCCACTCACCTGCACCGCAGGACCAACAATGCAATTGGAGACAATTGAGGCCTCAATCATGATATTCGTTATCTTCATTATATTCTAGCATTACAACCATTAGGAACTTAGCTCTAACATCAATTCGCAATGTGAGTATATGTTCGCTTCGCGAATGAAACAGAGCTGAGTTCCTAATTGTTGTATTACATGGTAATATAGTAACATAGTAACATAGTATATAAGACCGAAAAAAGACATTTGTCCATCCAGTTCGGCCTGTTTCCTACAAGTTGATCCAGAGGAAGGCAAAAAACCCCTGTGAGGCAGAAGCCAATTTTCCCCACTTAAGGGGAAAAAATTCCTTCCCGACTCCAATCAGGCATCAGAATAACTCCCTGGATCAATGACCCATCTTTAGTAGCTATAGCCTGTAATATTATTACACTCCAGAAATACATCCAGGCCCCTCTTGAATTCCTTTATTGTACTCACCATCACCACCTCCTCAGGCAGAGAGTTCCATAGTCTCACTGCTCTTACCGTGAATAATCCTTTTCTATGTTTGTGTACAAACCTTCTTTCCTCCAGACACAGAGGATGTCCCCTCGTCACAGTCACAGTCCTGGGGATAAATAGATGATGGGACAGATCTCTGTACTGACCCCTGATATATTTATACATAGTGTGGGGAGTCGCTCTGGTAGACAGCGGTGCGGGTGCAGTTTAGAGGCAAAACAAGGAGTCCAGATTGTGCATCAAACAGTGTTTTATTCACACTTGCACACCAGAAATGAAAACAGTCTCTTGGTGACAGTTCACACACAACAGAAATCATGTGGCAAAACCAAAAACAGGCCAACACAGGGTCCAGTCACCTTGGGTGGTTTAAGTGCGGGTTCACACCTAGCAGTCGGTTCAGCCGCAGGCGATTCCTCCTTCAGGCTGCAGGGAAACACCACCTTGCTGAGCTCCGTCCTCCAGCACAGAGAACTCCTCAGCCCTGTTAGCAGGCTCCAGGATAATCACCCCAGACACAGCTGATGGCTGTGTTTTATACCCAGCCCAAAACTCGGACTGGACCGTGGGGAGCAGCCACCCACCCTACTCTTTAGCTGCTCCCAGTAAGAGCCGGCCCGGATCGGCTTTGCAGCCATGCTATTTAACAGAGTCAAACAGCACTAGCTGCTGCAGACAAAAACCCGGCTCTCACCTCACCGAGGCCAGCAACCTCGGTGACACGTACCTGCCATCGCATATGACACCTTGCACCTTACCACAATAGTTATTAGATCTCCCCTCAGTCGTCATTTTTCTAAAGTGAATAACCCTAATTTTGATAACCTTTCAGGGTACTGTAGTTGCCCTATTCCAGTTATTACTTTAGTTGCTCTCCTCTGAACCCTCTCCAGCTCTGCTATGTCTGCCTTGTTCACAGGAGCCCAGAACTGTACACAGTCCTCCATGTGTGATCTGACTAGTGATGTGTAAAGTGGTAGGACTATGTTCTCATCACGGGCATCTATGCCCCTTTTGATACAACCCATTATCTTATTGGCCTTGGCAGCAGCTGCCTGACACTGTTTTTTGCAGCTTAATTTGCTGTTTATTAAAATTCCTAGATCCTTTTCCATGTCAGTGTTACCGAGTGTTTTATCCTTTAATATGTACGGGTGACTTGCATTATTCCTTCTCATGTGCATAACTTTACATTTGTCAGTGTTAAACCTCATCTGCCATTTTTCTGCCCAAGCCTCCAATCTATCCAGATCCCTCTGTAGCAGAAAACTGTCCTCTTCAGTGTTAAATACTTTACACAGTTTAGTGTCATCTGCAAAAATAGATATTTTACTGTGCAGGCCTTCTACAAGATCATTAATAAATATATTGAAGAGAATAGGGCCCAATACTGACCCCTGAGGTACCCCACTAGTGACAGTGACCCAATCTGAGTGTGTACCGTTAATAACCACCCTCTGTTTTCTGTCACTCAGCCAGTTACTTCCTCACATACAGACATTTTCTCCCAGTCCGAGCATCCTCATTTTATATACTAACCTTTTATGAGGTACGGTGTCAAATGCTTTGGAGAAGTCCAGATATACGACATCCATTGATTCGCCGCTGTCTAGTCTAGAACTTATCTGCTCATAGAAATTGATTAAAATCGTTTGGCATGACCGATCCCTCATGAAGCCATGCTGATATGGCGTTATTTGATTATTTTCATTGAGATCCTCCAAGAAAGCATCTCTTAGAAACCCTTCAAACAGTTTACCAACAACAGATGTATTGCTAGAATATAACGGAGTTTGAGAATATATCGCTATATTCATCATATTCGTTATCTTCGTCAATTCTAGCAATACAAGTTACAACCATTAGGAACTCAGCTCTAAGTTTAATTTGCGATGTGAATATAAATTCGCGCAACATTTGCAATATATAGAATAATGACGAATATTCGATTTCAACGAATATATGAAATATCGGGAAATCGAATTTGGCACCTCCCGCTCATCACTATACGGGATGAACAACATAATTCCATTGCTTCATTTGCTGGAACAGATGGTGGTAACAATGGCTGCTCAGGGGACTGTAGACGTGGTGCCTAGATCTCACGGCCACATGAGCCCTGTGGGGGCTGAACTGGAAGAGGAGGGGGAGGAGGGCAGGGTTTAGTGCGGCAGGGGCCATAGTCACCCCAAGGAGAACTCACCTGTTCACCAAAAATGTAGAGAGACTGACCTTTGTCAAGATAATTCAGGCATAGATCAGCCAGGATTTTCACCCACCAATGCCTGATACCGCCTCACCCAATCCTTGAAAAAAGAGACCGGTTTATTTTGTCTACCTGCCTCAGCTACCACTCTGATGCTGCCACATATCTGCTGCCAAGTGCTCCTTCTTTCACCCACCTTTGTCAGCGGTAGTGTTGAGAGCGAATATTCGAATCAAGAATTTTAATCGCGAATATCGCTACTTCGCGAATGTGCGAATATTTAGGATATAGTGCTATATATTCATATTCACAAATAGTGTTGATCACGAATATTTTAATAGCAAATTTTCAGAAAATTTTCAGCAAATTTATTGCGAATATCGGCACTTAGCAACATCCCTAGAAAGCAATAGGAAAGTTGACTAATCAGGAATTTTTATCGCCAAGATATTACATTGCCGATTTTCGCAATCAAGTAAAAAATGACTGGAGATCACGAATTCTCGAATTTGGGAATTTATTGCGAATATTCGGCCAAAAATTTGTGACATATCACAAATTAGAATATTGCCTATGCCGCTTATCACTAGTCAGCCGGTACTGGTATTACCACCCATCGCCCCACTCTATCACCTGGTACGTTTGTGGTATCCTAATGCTGCTGCTGCCATCTCCACACTATGTCACCCTGTCACTCTGTGGTATCCTGATGCTCCTGCTGCTGCCGCCATCTCTACACTATGTCACCTTGCCATTTTGAGGTCTCCTGCTGCTATCTCCACACTATGTCACCTTGCCATTGTGTGGTCTCCTGATGCTGCTGCTGCCATTTCCACACTATGTCACCTTGCCATTTTGTGGTCTCTTGATGCTTCTGCCACCTCCAGACTCCATCATTATGCCACTCTGTGGCCTCCTGATTCTGCTGCCACCTCCAGATTTAGTCATTGTTCCAGTCTGTGGCCTACTCATGCTTCTGCCATCTCCAGACTCGATTATTGTGCCACTCTGTGGCCTACTCATGCTACTGCCACCTAAAGACTAGGTCATTGTGCAACTCTGTGGCCTACTCATGCTACTGCCACCTCCAGACTCGGTCATTGTGCCACTCTGTGGCCTACTCCTGATGCTGCTGCCACCACCTCCAGTCTCTGTCATTGTGCCGCTCTGTGGTCTCCTCATACTGCTTCCACATCCAGAACCTGTCATTGGGCCACTCTATAGTCTCTTCATGCTGCTTATACCTCACCACTATGTCATAGGTCCACTCTGTGGACTTCTCATGCTGTTCCCACCCTCACCACTTCATGACTGGTCCACTATTTTGGCTTTTGGCCTGGCTGACATCATCATTTATTTGACATTTCTTCTGATCTGTCAGAAGCAAAACAAAATGAGACGCACAACGGATCCTGTCTGTGTAGTAGCTGTAAGGCCTTAATGGTCCCATTAGAATTGTCTTATGATTTGGTAGCCAAAAGCAGGAGTGGGTACAAAAGATAGAAAACATGCAAATATTCCATTCACGTGTCATCTCTGTTTTAGATCCACTCCTTTTTTTTTTTGCATTAGCAATTCTATTGGATTATTGAGCAAATGCAGACTGACTGATGGTGTATGCTCCACAGACAGGATTCGTTCTTTAGGGTTATTGTTCTGACGGGTCAGAGGAAGAGCACATTAATCAGTGACTTGAACACAAACTTACTGCTGACACCCTCTCCACTCTGTTACGGGAGCTCTACTTGTATAAGAGATTAATAGAACAGGTTCTGTAGACATCTATGTGGAATAAGCTGAAGACAGTGTAAAAGGAGTGTACTTCTTCTTGACGCTAACATCTACCTGTAAGGCTGAGTTGATACTTGAGTTATTTGGTCAGTTTTGGCTTTGTGACTGCCCAAATAAGTGAAGTATGCAGTGATTCTAAGAGCGATGCCTGTCATCTGCATGTCATATGGACTCACATTATTATTTCACTACCAAAGCACACTACCTATGTGTGTTACTGCAAGGCACAGTGTTCTACACCACTATAAAGGCTCTCAGCAGCTAGGAAATAGCTGTTTTTAAACATAATTTGCTGCAAATATATATGGATTGAATCAAATTTTTCCCCAACAAAATCTGCGAAACAGCGAATCAAATTTTTCAAAAATTCGCTCATCTCTAGAGAATATATATTTCTTGTTGGACTGAATTAGGCCAAGATACGCTTTGACCAGAAAAAAAATTGAAGAGTGAAGTGCGTATATATATTTATTGCAGTACAGAAATACGTCCCCATACACTTTCACCAGAAATAAGTGCAACAGTGCAGTGTGTATATATTTTTCTTTTTTACTGAAATATACCCCTATACACTTTCACCAGAAATAACTGCGGAAGTGAACTGAGAATATCTTTTTCTTGTAGTACTGAATAAGATACTAAGATATAATCCTCTAAAGGCCTTTTAACACTTGCTGCCTAACAACAAAAAGCTGGAATGACAGAGCTGTCTAATGACTATTTGGATCCCCAAATAATCTTTCCCTGCACTTGTAAATCACTTTTCTATCACTGTCCCTAGCGCCTTCTGACATCTCTCCCTGCACTAAGATGCTGTAAAATGATTCCTCCCTATCCTTTCCCTGCACTGATAAATAATTTTTCAGTTTTTTTTTCCACAATCGTTTTTCCACTTGCTGTCCCTAGCGCCTTCACACGTCTGTCCCTACATTCTGAAAGCTGGAAAATGTCTGACTGTAAGATGGCCGCCGTATTTATAGGGCTGTGACATCACAGGAATGGCTGGCTGCTGATTGGCTGCATACAGGCATGTCAATCTGGGTGATCCCGCCTTCCCAGAGTTCCTTGTCCCATGTCTTCAGTCCTCACACGTGTAGCCGCTATTTTTGTAAAATTGCAATTTGTTACCACAAAGCGTGAGGAAATTTGCATTAGTTGCAAATCGAAATTTTCCTCAAAATTCTAAACAAATTCCACTTTGTCAGCTTTGATTCACTCATCTCTTAAGTCCTATATACTGCCTGTCTGTGATACAAGTGTCGGATTCCTGAGCTTTCAGCCTCTTTTTCCTGAGATTAACATAATTTATTATTTGAGGGTCTATGGCAGAAGGTTTATTATTTTCTATGTTATATGACTTGTGCATCACCTAAGTGTAAAGGATAATGTGGTCTGACCTCGCAATGGACTATACAAAATATGAATAATAATAAAAGCCAGAGGTCCAAGTAAAATGTAATGTGGTATAAGAAAACAGAACCTAAATTACCAGCAATGTCAAAGTGTGAACAGACAGTAAAAAATATAACAAAATAAAAAGAAATGAAATGAAAATAAATTTATATAATTATTATTACAATTATTTTTCCTTTTTTATTGTTACTGTATATTTCTATATTATTATTATTATTATTATTATTATTATTATTATTATTATTATTCCTGTTCCTTTCATCTACATTCACACATTACATTACGTTGAGGACAGTTCACAGTTAATCACATACTATCTTACTGTAATTCTGCGCTCGGTGAATCCTCTAAGGTTTTCTTACAAAGTTCTCATAAAGAAATTACTTCATCAGGTCATTAATGATAACGAGAAGTAAAATACAATAATTGATAAATTCCCCTATCACACGATTACATTGTATCTGACATTATCTCCATCTACTTCATTCTCCGCCGTGTAATTAATCTTCCGGGGATTTTCCAGCCTCACGTTCATTATTTCTTTCTAAACTGTAACTTCTCATATCCCACGAGCTAAATGAGGCAATTACATTACACAGAGAGAATAATAGAATCAACTCCCCCTCCCTCCGCTGATCATTACCTCGTGGGGTTTCTTCTATCTCTGTACGGATGACGCAACTTAGTTTTGTGTGAGAAGAACTTTATACTGTATTTCCAATGATCTCTAATGTCAGTAAAGGAAAAGACAATATGCAAGTCTACAAAAGTACATGTAAATGTAATGACATTACATTGACTGTATACAAGTGTCCAAATAACATGTAAATGTAAAAGACATTACACTGACAGTATACAAGTGTCCAAATAACATGTAAGTGTAAAAGACATTATGCTGACTGTATACAAGTGTACAAAAGTACATGTAAATGTGAAAGACAATACACTGACAGTATACAAGTGTACAAAAGTACATGTAAATGTGAAAGACATTACACTGACAGTATACAAGTGTCCAAATAACATGTAAATGTAAAAGACATTACACTGACAGTATACAAGTGTCCAAATAACATGTAAATGTACAAGACATTACACTGACAGTATACAAGTGTCCAAATAACAAGTCATATAAAGGAAATTACACTGACAATATGCAAGTGTACAAATAACTTGTAAATGTAAAAGACATTACACTGACAGTATACAAGTGTCCAAATAACATGTAAATGTAAAATACATTACACTGATAGTATACAAGTGTCCAAATAACAAGTCATATAAAGGAAATTACACTGACAGTATACAAGTGTCCAAATAACTAGTGTTGAGCGCGAATATTCGAATAGCGAATTTTTTTGCGAATATCGTCACTTTGCAAATTCGCAAAATTGCGAATATAGCGCTATATATTCACTATTTGGAATATTCATTATTTATTTTTTTTTAAGTTGTTAATCCTTGTTGCTCTCTGGTTGTCTTCCCACTTCCCAAAAGCTGTTCTTACCTGTCCGGAGGATTCCTGGCTCCCTGCCCGCTCCAGTCAATGCCCATTGCCGCTTCTGCCGACTTCCCGTGTGCATGGGAACGCCTCCATGCTAAAATGTACTGTCGGATGTGAGAATCACGATCTCACAAATTTGACTAAGTTGTAATCGCAATGCAACTAATATAACCTGAATTACTCGCAACTATTTCAACTCGCAATTCAACTTAGAGCTGGGTTCCTAATGGTTGTATTGCTAGAATATAACGAATATCACGAATTCACGAATATAGCACTATATTCTCAATCTTCATTATCTTCTAGCAAGCCAACCATTAGGAACCCAGCTCTAGGTTGAATTTGCAATGCGAATATAAATTTGCGTAACATTCGCAATATATAGAATAATGACGAATATTCGATTTAGACGAATATATGACGAATATTCAATCGAATATTTGCGAAATATCGCGAAATCTAATATGGCACCTCCCGCTCATCACTACAAATAACATGTAAATGTAAAAGACATTATGCTGACAGTATACAAGTGTCCAAAAACATGTAAATCTGCATAGCACCACATGCTGTTTGTCTTTTTCTTAATTTTTGTCCTTCTCAACAGCCTCCAATGTTATCTTGGAGAGGGTGATTACTAGAGAATAGCAAAGTTTTCTAAAAAAGTTTATGACACAATAAGGAAACTTTCACACTAGCGTTTTTGTTGGATCAGACAGGACTTGCTGATCCGTTACTGATAATCCAACTGTCTGCATCCGTTATGAACTGAATCCGGTTGTATTATCATTAACATAGCCAAGACAGATCCATCATGAACTACATTGAAAGACAATGGGGGACGGATCAGTTTTCAATTGTGTCAGATAGTGTTAGAGTTAAACTGATCCGTCCCTATTGACTTGCATTGTGGGTCATGATGGATCTGTCTTGCTCCGCATCCCATGACAGAAAGCAAACCGCAGCATATGACAAAGCAACCAAGCGGAACAGAATGCATTTTGGAGCACTCCCTTCTGTTCAGTTACGTTTTATCCCCATTGACAATGAATGGGGACAAAATGGAAGCGTTTTTTTTTTTTCGGTGTTGAGACCCTATAATGGACCACAGTACCGGCAAATAGAAATGCTAGTGTGAAAGTAGCCTAAAATAGCTATATCCTGGCCTGCAGGGAGAGTGTATTTCCAACTATATTACTGTGCAGTATCTGTTATATTTTTAATTTTTTGGGTTATTTTGTCAGATCAGGAGAACGGTGAAATAAACTTTGATGTAAACAAGGCCAAACAGGGTAACTACTGTCCCCAGAACAGACTGGTAAGGGTGGAAACAGCATGATGAGTCAACACTAGAGATGAGCGAATGTTTAAAAATTTGACTCTGCTGGTTCCCTGAATTTTTAGAAAAGAATTGGTTTGATACAAATTTATTTGCAGTGAATTGCGTTGAAAAAACTGCTATTTCCTGGCTGCTGAGAGCCTTTATATTGGTGTAGAACACTGTGCCTTGCAGTAGCATGCATAGGGAGTCTGCTGTGGTAGTGAAATAATACTGTGTGTCAGTATGACATGCAATGACAGGTGTCACTCTTAGAATCACTGCACACTTCAATTATTTGGGCAGTTACAGAGCCCAACACTGACCAAATAACTCAAGTTTGAACTCAGCCTTACAGGTTGATGTTAGCGTCAATAGGAAAGCACACTCCTTTTACACTGTCGTCAGCTGATTCCACATAGATGACTACAGAAACTGTTCTATTAAACTTATACAAGTAGAGCCCCCCGACAGTGTGGAGAGGGTGTCAACAGTAAGTTTGTGTTGACCTTCCTCTGATTATTTTGCCCTTCCTCTGATCCATTAGAACAATAACCTCCAAAAAACGGATCCTGTCTGTTGAGCAGCCGCCTTCACTTGGTCTGCATTTGGTCAGTAATCCATCAGTGTTGCTAATGCCCAAAAAAAAAACCAGGAGTGGATCCAAAACAGAGATGACACAAGTAAAGGAGGAGACCACAGAGGAGCCAAATGACAGAGTCTGGAGGTGGCGGCAGCATCAGGAGGAGGCCGCAGAATGGCACAATGACAGATTGTAGAGGATGCGGGCGTTCACACTGATGCTCCCCACACTGGGCCTGGTGAAGGGCTGCATATAGCCTGAAACGTTGCCTGAAATTATGTCCAGCTGAATAAAATCATTAATTACTCCACCTTCAACTCTGGAGTGCTGTCAATTTGTATATACAAGGATGAAATAGTTCCCGAGGTGGAGCTGGGGACCGATCTTGACAAGCACCCTGTGAAAACCAGTGATTGGATGAGTGCTGTGGTCATTTGAATTCTAACACAGAGTGTATAGGTGGCAGCAAGATCAGGAGGCCACAGAGTGGCACAAAGACAGAGTGTGGAGGTGGTAGCAGCATCATCAGGAGGCCACAGAGTGGCAAGGTGACATAGTGTGGAGGTGGCAGCAGCATCAGGAGACCACAGAATGGCAAGGTGACATAGTGTGGAGGTGAAAGCAGCATTAATAGACTACAGAGTGGCAAGGTGACATAGTGTGGAGGTCGCAGCAGCATCAGGAGGCCACAGAGTAACCCGGTGACAGATTGGAGGAGTGGCAGCAACAGCAGGAGACCACAGAGTAGCAAGGTGACATAGTGAGGAGGTGGCAACAGCAACTGGAGACCACAGAGTGACCCGTTGACAAAGTGGAGAGGTGGGTGGCAATACCAGTACCAGCTGAAGACAGTGGGTCAAAGAAGCACCACTTGGCATCAGATGTGTGGCATCAGGCAGTTGTCAGCATCAGAATAGTAGCTGAGGCAGGTAGCCAGAAGAAACTGATCTCTTTGTCAAAGTGTCGGTGTGGCACCATGGATGATCTAGTCTGATACATAAGGCATTTATGGGTGGAAATCCTGGCTGATCCAGTTTGACAAAGGTCAGTCTCTCCACATTTTGGGTGGACAGGCGAGTTCTTCTTGGGGTAACTATGGCCCTCGCTGCACTAAAAACCCTAACTGATACCACACGCCCATAATGTTTTAGATGGTCAGCTCAGCAGCAAACCCTCACCCCGAATTTTTTATATGGTCAGCTCGGCAGCAGGCCCTCACCCATAATGTTTTATATGGTCAGCTCAGCAACAGGCCTTCACCACTAATGTTTTAGACGGTCAGTTCAGCAGCAGGCCCTCGCCCATAATGTTTTAGATGGTCAGCTCAGCAACAGGCCTTCACCACTAATGTTTTAGATGGTCAGTTCAGCAGCAGGCCCTCGCCCATAATGTTTTAGATGGTCAGCTCAGTAGCAGGCCCTCACCCATAATGTTTTAGATGGTTATCTCTACAGCAGGTCCTCGCCCATAATGTTTTAGATGGTCAGATCCACAGCAGGCACTCGCCCATAATGTTTTAGATCAGGGATGCCCAATCTGCGGCCCTCCAGCTGTTGTAAAACTACAACTCCCACAATGCCCTGCTGTAGACTTATAGCTGTAGGCTGTCCGGGCATTCTGGGAGTTGTAGTTTTGCAACATCTAGAGGGCCGCAGGTTGGGCATCCCTGTTTTAGATGATCAGATCAGCAGCAGGCACTCACCCCTAATGTTTTAGATGGTAAGATCAACAGCAGGCACTCACCCCTAATGTTTTAGAGCAGCAGTCAGCAACCTTTGGCCCTCCAGATGTGATAAAACTACGACTCCCAGCATGCTCCATTCACTTCTATGGGAACTCTGAAAATAGCTAAGCAAGTATGCATGCTGGGAGTTGTAGTTTCACCACAGCTGTAGTGCTGAAGGTTGCTGATCCCTGTTATAGAGGGTCAGATAAGCAGCAGGCACTTGCCCCTTATTTTTTAGATGGTCAGATCAACAGTTGGCACTCTGCCTTTTTGTTTTAGAGGGTCAGCTCGGCAGCAGGCCCTCGCCCCTAATGTTTTATATAGTCAGATCAGCAGCAGGCCCGCGCCCCTAATGTTTTATATAGTCAGATCAGCAGCAGGCACTTGCCTATAATGTTTTAGATGGTCAAATTATCAGCAGACACTCGACCTTAATGTTTTAGATGGTCAGCTCGTAAGCAAGCACTCGCTCCTAATGTTTTAGATGGTCAGATTAGCAGCAGGACTTCACCCCTAATATTTTAGATGGTCAGATCCGCAGCAGGCTCTCGCCCCTAATGTTTTAGATGGTCAGTTCCTTAGCAGGCTCTTGTCCCTAATGTTTTAGATGGTCAGCTTGGCCGCAGACCCTCGCCCCTAATTTTTTAGATGGTCAGCTCAGCAGCAGGCACTCGCCCATGATGTTTTACATGATCAGCTTGGCAGCAGGCCCTCACCCATAATGTTTTAGACGGTCAGATCAGCAGCAGCAGCCTTCGCCCCTAGTGTTTTAGATGGTCAGATCAGCAACAGGCTCTTGCCCCTAATGTTTTAGAAGGTCAGCTTGGCATCAGACACTCACCTCTAATTCTTTAGATGATCAGCTCAGCAGCAGGCCCTCTCTCCTAGTGCTTTAGATGGTAAGATAAGCAGCAGGCACTTGTCCATAATGTTTTACATGGTCAGCTTGGCAGCAGCAGCCCTTGCCCCTAGTGTTTTAGATGGTCAGATAAGCAGCAGGCACTCGCCCATAATGTTTTACATGGTCAGCTCGGCAGCAGCAGCCCTCGCCCTATTTCCAACAGCATGCTCCATTCACTTCTATGGGAATTCTGAAAATAGCTAAGCAAGTATGCATGCTGGGAGTTGTAGTTTCACCACAGCTGGAGTGCCGAAGGTTGCTGATCCCTGTTATAGAGGGTTAGATAAGCAGCAGGCACTTGCCCTTATTTTTTAGATGGTCAGATCAACAGTTGGCACTCGGCCTTTTTGTTTTAGAGGGTCAGCTCGGCAGCAGGCCCTCGCCCCTAATGTTTTATATAGTCAGATCAGCAGCAGGCACTTGCCTATAATGTTTTAGATGGTCAAATTATCAGCAGACACTCGACCTTAATGTTTTCGATGGTCAGCTCGTAAGCAAGCACTCGCTCCTAATGTTTTAGATGGTCAGATTAGCAGCAGGACTTCGCCCCTAATATTTTAGATGGTCAGATCCGCAGCAGGCTCTTGCCCCTAATGTTTTAGAAGGTCAGCTTGGCAGCAGACCCTCGCCCCTAATTTTTTACATGGTCAGCTCAGCAGCAGGCACTTGCCCATAATGTTTTAGACGGTCAGATCAGCAGCAACAGCTCTCGCCCCTAGTTTTTTAGATGGTCAGATCAGCAGCAGGCCCTCGCCCATAATGTTTTACATAGTCAGCTAGGCAGCAGGCCCTCGCCCATAATGTTTTAGACGGTCAGATCAGCAGCAGCAGCCTTCGCCCCTAGTGTTTTAGATGGTCAGATCAGCAACAGGCTCTCTCCCCAAATTTTTTAGAAGGTCAGCTTGGTAGCAGACACTCACCTCTAATTCTTTAGATTATCAGCTCAGCAGCAGGCCCTCTCTTCTAGTGCTTTAGATGGTCAGATAAGCAGCAGGCACTTGCCCATAATGTTTTACATGGTCAGCTCGGCAGCAGCAGCCCTCGCCCCTAGGGTTTTAGATGGTCAGATAAGCAGCAGGCACTCGCCCATAATGTTTTACATGGTCAGCTCGGAAGCAGCAGCCCTCGCCCCTATTTCCAACAGCATGCTCCATTCACTTCTATGGGAATTCTGAAAATAGCTAAGCAAGTATGCATGCTGGGAGTTGTAGTTTCACCACAGCTGGAGTGCCGAAGGTTGCTGATCCCTGTTATAGAGGGTCAGATAAGCAGCAGGCACTTGCCCCTTATTTTTTAGATGGTCAGATCAACAGTTGGCACTCGGCCTTTTTGTTTTAGAGGGTCAGCTCGGCAGCAGGCCCTCGCCCCTAATGTTTTATATAGTCAGATCAGCAGCAGGCACTTGCCTATAATGTTTTAGATGGTCAAATTATCAGCAGACACTCGACCTTAATGTTTTCGATGGTCAGCTCGTAAGCAAGCACTCGCTCCTAATGTTTTAGATGGTCAGATTAGCAGCAGGACTTCGCCCCTAATATTTTAGATGGTCGGATCCGCAGCAGGCTCTTGTCCCTAATGTTTTAGAAGGTCAGCTTGGCAGCAGACCCTCGCCCCTAATTTTTTACATGGTCAGCTCAGCAGCAGGCACTTGCCCATAATGTTTTAGACGGTCAGATCAGCAGCAACAGCTCTCGCCCCTAGTTTTTTAGATGGTCAGATCAGCAGCAGGCCCTCGCCCATAATGTTTTACATAGTCAGCTAGGCAGCAGGCCCTCGCCCATAATGTTTTAGACGGTCAGATCAGCAGCAGCAGCCTTCGCCCCTAGTGTTTTAGATGGTCAGATCAGCAACAGGCTCTCTCCCCAAATTTTTTAGAAGGTCAGCTTGGCATCAGACACTCACCTCTAATTCTTTAGATGATCAGCTCAGCAGCAGGCCCTCTCTCCTAGTGCTTTAGATGGTAAGATAAGCAGCAGGCACTTGCCCATAATGTTTTACATGGTCAGCTCGGCAGCAGCAGCCCTCGCCCCTAGGGTTTTAGATGGTCAGATAAGCAGCAGACCCTCGCCCCTAATGTTTTACATGGTCAGCTCGGCAGCAGGCCCTCGCCCTTAATGTTTTAGATGGTCAGATCAGCAGCAGGCTCTCGCCCCTAATGTTTTAGAAGGTCAGCTCGGCAGAAGGCCCTCGCCCATAATATATTAGATGGTCAGATAAGCAGCAGGCACTTGCCCATAATGTTTTAGATGGTCAGATCAGCAGCAGCAGCAGCCCTCCCCCTAGTGTTTTAGATGGTCAGATTAGTAGCAGACCCTCGCCCCTAATGTTTTAGATGGTCAGATCAGCAGCAGGCACTCGTCCATAATGTTTTACCTGGTCAGCTTGGCAGCAGGCCCTAACCCCTAATGCTTTAGAGAGTCAGCTCGGCAGCAGGCCCTCGCCCCTAATGTTTTAAAGGCTCAGATCAGCAGCAGACCCTCGCCCCTAATGTTTTAGAGGGTCAGCTGGGCAGCAGGCCCTAAGCCCTAATGTATTAGATGGTCAGATCAGCAGCAGGCCCTTGTAGTGTACGGGAGTTGTGATGCCCGTCACTACAGAAGGGTCACTTGTGTGTTGTTGTTCTCCTCAGGAGTTGGGGAAGCTGGTATAAGTCCTCTTTATAAAATGCAAAGTAATGTAATGCTATGTAATTCCCTGTTACTGTGAAATGTGCCATGTGCAGGCCGGCTAGGGATGTTATTCCAGCTCTAGTCACTAGAGGGAGCTAGGGAGCCCTAGTTTATATAAGGCCCAGTCAGGGAAGGGGAGAGCAGATTAGGCTGTGTCTGAGTTAAGCACAGGCCATGTGCCTGTGAAAGCAGAGCAGGCCTGGAGCCTGCAGACTAGGAGTGGGCATTGCAGTCCCTGTAACGGGTTCCAGATCCAAGGAGAAGGTTCCCCTCCTACGTCCATATAAGCAGAAGCAGGAGTCAAGCTGAGGCAATCCTTAGAGCAAGAGGTACTGTAATGTCAGAGGAGGTACGCAGCAAACTGGAGATTCAAGGATATAAGCCAGAAGTAGGGCATTGGGGCCTTGAAGTATAATTGCCAGTCAGGACAAGCCAGGAAGAAAGTAAGGTTCGCCTGCAATTCAAAAGTCCTGTTATTTAACCCTCTGTTTACCTTGCTGGATATAAGCCTGCTGTAATTGAGATCGTACCAAAGCCAATTGTCTGCAAACGAACTGTTTAAGAGAGTGCCTTCTGTATTACCACTGTTTCAGTAAAGTTGGAATTCTGTTTCAAGATACAAGTCTGCACCTCTATTATTCCTACTATAAATACGGTGTGCCACCGTTTACTGGCACTGGCGTCACGAAACATCAGGGACTTAGCCATAGGCACGTTAATCTACAACACCAAGGGCACCTCACCTTGCACCTGGCTGTGTCCCTCCAGAACCCAGAGAGTGCCCCAGAGGAACAGCGTGCCGGCCTCTCCATCACTGGCATTCCCCAGGTCAGTCCCGCACATTGCTCTGACTTGGGGATGCTACATTTTGGCGTCACGAACAGGATACGCACGTTTTACGGACTGTGAGCAAAACGTGAACTTTGTGCCTTAACCAGTTTGCCAAGTGACAAAACTCCTGTTTGTTTATTGAACTTTTTGTGGCCAAGATTTGTGCAAAAATCACCCCAGCAGCGTTCCCGGATATTGCGCTGGTCTGGAGGAAAAAGCGCGGTGTGAAAGTGTATTTTTATGGACTTTTTACAATCCTGCTTGCTGTCAGTGAATAGCTGCATCATGGCGCCCAAGATGGCCGCCGGCGCCGTTGGACTTCTTCCTGCGCCATCACTGTCCTCAGTGGCGCGAAGATTTGGCGCCAGGACCCTCCAAGAGGGAGGAGAAAACTGTCCCGGGATGCCGCCCCTGTATGTGGACTACAATGTGAACACCGTCTACCCGATTGCGAAGTATCTAGGGGGTGGGTCCGATGCAGGGCGAGGCCTCCTGAAGCAGGGGGAGGTCCTGAAAGGTGCGGTACGTGCTGCCCGGCGGAGTGATACAGAGCTGTTAAAGAAAAGTGACGACACTTCCCCCGTCCCTGCTGCGACTGAACCGGAATCCAGCTGTGGGAAAGACGCACTGGAAAAACAGATCGTAACAGACCTTGATGGCCTGCGCCAAGTTGCAGCATCCCGTCCCGCGGAGCCAGCAATACCCTACAGACCGGAGAAGCTCAGCTATGCATGTTGCTGCCGACGAGTTGCCGGCCTTAAAGAGGAAGTTAAGCCGGATGTGACCCCAGGGAGTTCGGTGCCTGTTATCGTTTTCCATCCGGATGGCACCCAGCTGTGGCTTGCTCCGCATGATCAGCAGGCGCAGGAGCCACCCGTGTCACCCACAGAGGAGTCAGATGAGTTTGACACACACCTGTGAGCAGGCCTGCTAGGCCATTTTTGCTCATCCTCACAGGGACATCATACTTGTTGCAGGAACTGTCCCTTTAAGTTTGCCAGGCTGGTGGAGCTTTCTGCCAGTTCCCCACGGCCGGTGGCATGTTTGACAAATCAGTAGCCACTGTGAACCACTGCTCCCAGCCTGCCTCTTTCTGTTCCGGGACATCCTGCCTGCTTCTGAAAAAGTACTTTAACAAATCCAAGTTGTGCTTTTATTTGCACTTTATCCCCTTTTAACCCCCATTTCAGGTTGAAAAGGGTTCTTTTATGTCAGCACTTTAAAAATACGCAGGACTTGCCAGGAAGGTGTTACCCTGGTATTGTCAGAGTCCTGTATTGTCATTTTATGTATGTGCTGCTGACCTTATTTATTGCTCAAATATTTTATCCAAGTCTATGTGCCCAGAGATGGACTCCCTATGTGTGAGCCTCTGAGATATCGCTTTTATTGTGGACTCATTCATTGTCATGGACTATCCTGGTATTCCCTAACATCCGCTGTGCCAGGTCAGCGCCCCAGTTTCACTCATTATCCTGAAGAAAGAGAGCGACGCCCCTTGTCACCGCACTTCTCCGTTACCAGCTGGACCTGATAACAATTGTCAATGCAGATGGAATTGATTACTGATGAGTATGTATGCCTGCATGTTTCTTTTTCTCCTTCAGGTGAAAATTCCAGACGGGCGGGGCCCTGTTAGAGTACGAGGTCGTACTCAGCTTAAAGCAGCGGGGTATGTAGTGTACGGTAGTTGTAATGCCTGTCACTACAGAAGGGTCACTTGAGTGCTGTCGTTCCTCTCATCTATGGGGAGGCTGGTATAAGTCCTATTCATAAAATGCAATGTAATGTAATGCTATGTAATTCCCTGTTACTGTGAAATGTGCCATATTCAGGCCTGCTAGGGATTTCATTCCAGCTCTAGTCACTAGAGGGAGCTAGGGAGCCCTAGTCTATATAAGGCCCAGTCAGGGAAGGAGAAAGCAGATTAGGCTGTGTCTGAGTTAAGCACAGGCCATGGGCCTGTGAAAGCAGAGCAGGCCTGGAGCCTGCAGACTAGGAGAGGGCATTGCAGTCCCTGTAACCGGGTTCCAGATCCAAGGAGAAGGTTCCCCTCCTACGTCCATATCTGCAGAAGCAAGAGTCAAGCTGAGGCAATCCCTAGAGCAAGAGGTACTGAAATGTCAGAGGAGGTACACTGTAAACTGGAGATTCAAGGATATAAGCCAGAAGTAGGGCATTGGGGCCTTGAAGAATAATTGCCAGTCAGGACAAGCCAGGAAGAAAGTAAGGTTCACCTGCAATTCAAAAGTCCTGTTATTTAACCCTCTGTTTACCTTGCTGGATATAAGCCTGCTGTAACTAAGATTGTACCAAAGCCAATTGTCTGCAAAAGAACTGTTGTAAGAGGTTGCCTTCTGTATTACCACTGTTTCAGTAAAGTTGGAATTCTGTTTCAAGATACAAGTCTGCACCTCCATTATTCCTACTATAAATACGGTGTGCCACCGTTTACTGGCAATGGCGTCACAAAACATCAGGGACTTAGCCATAGGCACGTTAATCTACAACACCAAGGGCACCTCACCTTGCACCTGGCTGTGTCCCTCCAGAACCCAGAGAGTGCCCCAGAGGAACAGCGTGCCGGCCTCTCCATCACTGGCATTCCCCAGGTTAGTCCCACACATTGCTCTGACTTGGGGATGCTACACCCTCACCCCTAATGTTTTAAAGTGTCAGATCAGCAGCAGGCATCCACCCATAATGTATTGCATGGTCAGCTTTGCAGCAGGCTCTCACCCCAAATGTTTTAGATGGTCACTCAGCAGCAGGCCCTCACCCATAATATTTTAGATGGTCTCCAGCAGGCCCTTGCTCCTAATGTTTTTGAGGGTCACCAGCAGGCCATCAATCATAATGTCAAGGGTGTGTATGATGCCCCCCTTTATGTGTAATAAAGGGTGTAATAGAGTACCGGTTCTTTGTAATGTTTGGCAGCCCCTTCACTTAGTGCATAGGCTTTATGTGTGTAGGAGTCCCACTACCTGAACAATTGTACCACAATGTGAATGAGGCCCTCCTTTATGTGATATTCAGGTTAAATCAGAGTGCTTCTTGCTTGTAATTTGTGGTTGCACTTGCACTTTATATACAAGTAAATATTCAGGAAAGAATTTTTCCTGACAATTTTTCCTCTAAAATCGATTTTATCTTCGATTTTGTGCGTATTATTGTCAGTCTGTAAAAGTGGTGTACAACTCGAACAACATGGTTCCCAGCAGAGACCTGGGAATCCAAGATGCATCCAAATATCCTCCCAATGCTGTTCCCGAACCATTTCAGTGGTGTTTCCAACAATTTCTGACCTTTTCCTATGAATCAGGCACCCTCCCTCTTCAGAGCAGGGGTGCCTGGTTTAATGCTAGGGTTCTCCCATTGACTTCCATTGTGCTTGTGTGCTCGGTAGAGCTCCGAGCATCCCCAGGTTTTTCACTCGAGCACGCGAGTACCCAAGCACTTTGATGCTCGACCAATAGAGATGTTCCGAACTATTCGCCGGTGAACAGTTCCGGCGAACATCGCTTGTTCACGTTCGCCGCAGCGGGCGAACATATGGGCTGTTCGGTCCGCCCCCTATACATTATCATTGAGCAAACTTTGACCCTGTACCTCATAGTCAGCAGACACATTTCAGCCAATTAGCTCCCTCCCTCCCAGACCCTCCCACCTCCTATCAAAAAGCAAGGACAGCATCCATCTTAGACTCATTCTGAAGCTGCAGTGTTAGTTACTTAGAGCAGGGAGAGTGCTGCTGCTGCTGCTGAATTAATATAGGGATTCTAGGGAAAGCGTTAGCTACTTGTGTACTGTGTCCACTCCAGTCCTCAAAGACTCATCTGTTGTAAGGACAGCGTATATATATATAATGTGAGAGGGCACAGGGATCCGTCATTGACGGAAGGTACGTGTCACCGAGTTTCCTGGCCTCGGTGAGGTAAGAGCCTGTTCTTTTAGGTCAGCAGCAGCTAGTGCTGCTGGACACAGCTTGTTTAGCTAGTATGGCTGTAAAGCCAATCTGGGCTGGCTCTTACTGGAAGCAACTAAAGCGTAGGGTGGGTAGTTGCTTCCCGCGATCCAGGCCTGGTTTTTGACTGGGTTTAAAAGCCCAGCCAGCACTGTCAGCTGGGGGGAAATTACTCCAGCAAGTGGAGTTTGTAGCTGAGCCTGAGTCTGGAAGCTGCTAGCAGGCGTACAGCGTGCACAGAGGCCTGCCGTGGACATTTGGCTGTGACCCAGCTTTCAGGAGCACAGGCGATCGCTCCTGACCTGCAGTGTGTGAGTGTAACAACCTGAAGGACTTTTGTTTTGTTTACTGTGTGAACCTGCACCAAGGACTGTTGTTTTGCTTTATCAAGAGTGTGAATAAAACACTGTTGAATGACTGAAAATCCGCTTCCTTCGCCTCTATACTGCACCCGCACCTATCTGCCAAGAGCAAATCCCCACATTTGGTGTCGGATGCGGGCATGCGCAGTGAGGCTGGCGTAAACGCTGAAATTTCGTTTTTGCCTAAGTGAATGTCATATGTCAAGCCGGCAAAGTTTCAACACGTGAACCCGGACAAGATGGAGGCAGTTGTAAAGGCTCTCGTGGAGGCCAATTTACAGCAGCGGGAGGCCAACAAGCAGCAGCAGGAGACAAACCAGCTGCTGTTGCAACATGTAATGGCTTTGCAAGCGACTGGAGCCTCTCACCGTGCCCATGATGCCCGGAAAGCGGTCCGTGCAGCGATTCCCAAGATGACCCCGAGGATGATGCTGAGACCTACCTGGCAGTCTTCGAAAAAGTGGCCATGAGGGAGAAGCTGCCCCGTGACCAGTGGGCTGAGGTAGTCGCTCCGTTCCTGGCTTCCGGACCCCAGCAGGTGTTTTTCGACTTGTCGGACGACCAAGCGGCCGATTATGACACCGTGAAAGGAGAGATCCTAGCCAGACTGGGGGTGAACGTGCTGGTCCGCGCTCAAAGAGTCCACCAGTGGGACTTTAAAACGACTGAACCCGCTAGGCCGCAGTACTACGAACTGCTGCACAGGCTGCAAAAGTGGCTGCAGCCCGATCTACTAAGTCCCACTGCCATGCTGGATCGACTGTTGGCGGACATCTTTTGGAGGGCCCTGCCTTATCCCCTCCAGCACTGGGTCGGCCAGGCGTCTCCGGTAAGTGCCCTGGAGATGGTCGACCTGGTGGAGCGTTACGAGGCCACCAGAAACCTGCAGGGGAGTCTTGTTGGGAAGGGGCCAGTCAAACCCCGGAGGCCTCCACCCCAGTTCCGACGACCGGCGACAGAGAGACCTGCACGGAATGTACCCCTGCGGATCCGCCTCCCGTGGTTTGCTGGAGGTGTCAGGAGCCAGGCCACATCAGGGCCGACTGTCCGCAGCAGGGTGAGCCGATGGATGTGAACTACGGGTATCGCCACTCCCTGTATGCACAGAAGCTGTGCGCAACTGGCACCCGTGAGGTGCAGGATAATAACCACCTGTGTCAGGTAGAGGTGGGAGATTCCTGGCGGTGGCCCTGCTGGACTCTGGGAGTCTAGTCTCCCTGGTAAGAGCTGCCCTAGTACGGCCTGCGGAGTATACCGGCCGAAAAATCGGGGTCCTATGCATCCACGGAGACTTAAAAGACTACCCCACTGCACTAGTGACTTTGTCCACAGCGGCCGGTAAGTGGACCCACGAGGTGGCTGTCGCTACCAAACTCCCACATGAACTGATACTTGGGAGGGACTTCCCAGGTTTCCCGGCGCTGTGGCCGGCAATAAAAGTGTCTGATGGACCTGAGACAGGGGTAACCCTAGTAGAGTGGCCTGATACCACTGGAAGGCCAGAACCCTGGGAGCCCGAATCTGAAGGGCCAGCGGTAGGGGTGACCACTGCTCCAGCGGTAGAGGGGGAGACAACCCCACTGAGTGTAATGGTGGGAGACACGGAGGACTTGCCACCGGGACCTGAGTTGGCAGACCTCAATGTCTCCGGGAAAATTTTGGGACCGCACAACACCGGGACCAAACCCTAACCAGGGCCTGGGAAAGTGTCGTAATGATTGATGGTAAACCCCAGAAACCTGGGGCTGAATTAATGTTTCCACGATTTATTGTTCTTCAGGATATGTTGTATCGGGTGAACCAAATCCGAGGAGAGCCAGTTGAACAGTTGGTGGTGCCCACCGCATATCGCAAGCTTGTTATGGAGCTTGCCCACCAACATGTTCTTGGGGGACACATGGGGTGGCAGAAAACGCAGGACCGCGTACTACAGCGATTTTACTGGCCCGGTTTGTTTAAGGAAGTAGAGGAGTTCTGTAAGTCCTGTCCGACCTGTCAGGTAAATAGCCCCCAGCCGCATTACAGAAGTCCCCTGGTCCCTCTCCCAATAATTGAGGTCCCATTCGAGCGTATCGCTATGGATCTAATCGGGCCTGTACCAAAGTCTGCCAGGGGCCACCAGCACATTCTGGTAGTTCTCGACTATGCCACTCGGTATCCGGAGGCGGTGCCTCTGCGACATACCTCAGCTAAGCTCATTGCCAAAGAGTTAATGGAAATGTTTTCCCGGGTGGGCCTGCCAAAAGAGGTTCTGACAGACCAAGGGACCCCTTTATGTCCAAAGTTATGAGGGAACTGTGTAAGTTGTTGCGTATAAAGCAATTGCGGACGTCCGTTTACCATCCGCAAACGGACGGTCTTGTCGAAAGGTTTAACCAAACTCTAAAAAATATGTTAAAAAGGGTGGTGTCTAGAGATGGGAAGGACTGGGACCTGCTTCTGCCCTATCTCATGTTCGCAGTGCGAGAGGTGCCCCAGGCCTCTACTGGGTTCTCGCCCTTCGAACTGCTTTATGGCAGACACCCTCGGGGCCTGTTGGACATCGCTAAGGAAGCGTGGGAACAACAGCCTGTCCCCCACAAAAGCGTAATTGAATATGTTACCCAAATGCAGGAACGTATGGAGAGGGTGTTACCACTGGTCCGGGAGCATATGGAGGCGGCACAACAGGCCCAAAGTAGAGTCTATAATCGTCAGGCTCGGGTACGAGACTTTAATCCCGGAGACCGAGTTTTAGTTCTGGTACCCACCCTTGACAGTAAATTTCTAGCTAGGTGGCAGGGGCCCTATGAAGTACTCGAGAAAGTAGGGGAAGTAAATTACAAAGTGCACCAGCCAGGGCGGCGGAAGCCGGAGCAGGTGTATCATGTTAATTTACTGAAGCCATGGAAGGATAGGGACTCGTCCAGCGATGACAGCCCCGGCCGGGGCTTCTAGGTGAGAAGGATCCAGGCCCTCACCTCGAAGTCCGGGAAGCAGCAGCCACCGTAAAAATTTCAGATAGCCTGTCCTCCAAACAGGTTCAGGAAGTTAAGGAGTTCCTTAGTCGGAACACGGATGTGTTCTCGACCTCCCTGGGCGCACATCCCTAATCCAGCATGACATTATCACTGAGCCTCAGGCCAAAGTCCGGTTAAAGCCGCACCGGGTACCCGAGGCTCGGCGACAAGCCATTGTGAAGGAAGTGCAGCTGATGCTCCAGTTAGGTGTCATCGAGGAGTCAAAAGTGATTGGGCCAGTCCGATAGTCTTAATACCCAAGCCGGACGGGACATTGAGGTTCTGTAACGATTTCCGCAAGCTAAATGAAGTGTCCAAGTTTGACGCATATCCCATGCCGAGGGTGGATGAGCTCATTGAAAAATTGGGCCAGGCCAGGTATTTTTCTGTCTTGGACCTCACCAAAGGGTACTGGCAGGTACCCTTAACGGAGGCTGCCAAGGAAAAACTGCTTTTATCACACCGGAGGGGTTGTATCAGTACAAGGTATTACCCTTTGGTCTACATGGCGCCCCGCCACGTTTCAAAGACTAATGGATATTGTGCTCCGTCCACATCGACGGTACGCCTCAGCGTATCTGGATGATATCGTTGTCCATAGCACCGACTGGGAGAGTCACCTACCGAAGGTACAGGCCGTAGTGGACTCCCTTAGGAAAGCTGGCTTAACTGCTAACCCAAAAAGTGTGTGATAGGGTTAGAAGAGACCAAATACCTAGGGTATGTTATTGGGCGGGGATGGTCAAACCTCAGGTAAACAAAATTGAGGCAATTAAGAATTGGCCCCGACCTGTCACTACGCGGCAAGTAAAATCATTCCTGGGCATGGTGGGATACTACATGAGGTTTATTCCCAACTTCGCTACAATAGCTGCTCCTTTGACAAGCCTTTTAAAGGGACGCAGGTCAGTGTCGATCCAGTGGAATGAGCAGGCGGAAAAGGCTTTCTCTGCTCTGAAGTCGGCCCTGTGTGGGTCCCCGGTTTTGGTGACGCCCGACTTCAAGAGAGAATTTGTGGTACAGACCGATGCCTCTGAAGTGGGCCTCGGGCTGTACTCTCTCAGGAAATCAATGGGGAGGAGCATCCCGTGGTTTTCCTGAGTCGCAAACTCTCCCCGGCCGAGACCAGGTACAGTATAGTGGAGAGAGAGTGCCTCGCCATCAAGTGGGCACTAGAGTCTCTCCGCTATTATCTGCTAGGGAGAAAGTTCCGTCTGGTGACCGACCATTCCCTCTAAAGTGGATGTGCCAGGCGAAAGACAGGAATGCTCGGGTCACCAGATGGTTCTTGTCTCTGCAGAACTTCAAGTTCACAGTGGAACACAGGGCAGGCCGCTTGCAAGGAAATGCGGATGCCCTGTCTCGAGTACAGTGTTTGGCGTGTGTTCACCCTGTCAGGGTTGAACAAAGGGGGAGGTATGTG
Organism: Bufotes viridis; assembly: GCA_033119425.1. Classification (NCBI taxonomy): domain Eukaryota; kingdom Metazoa; phylum Chordata; class Amphibia; order Anura; family Bufonidae; genus Bufotes; species Bufotes viridis. The sequence goes on from CM065590.1 coordinate 11,384,976, forward strand.
AGAGGGCACAGGGATCCGTCATTGACGGAAGGTACGTGTCACCGAGTTTCCTGGCCTCGGTGAGGTAAGAGCCTGTTCTTTTAGGTCAGCAGCAGCTAGTGCTGCTGGACACAGCTTGTTTAGCTAGTATGGCTGTAAAGCCAATCTGGGCTGGCTCTTACTGGAAGCAACTAAAGCGTAGGGTGGGTAGTTGCTTCCCGCGATCCAGGCCTGGTTTTTGACTGGGTTTAAAAGCCCAGCCAGCACTGTCAGCTGGGGGAAATTACTCCAGCAAGTGGAGTTTGTAGCTGAGCCTGAGTCTGGAAGCTGCTAGCAGGCGTACAGCGTGCACAGAGGCCTGCCGTGGACATTTTGCTGTGACCCAGCTTTCAGGAGCACAGGCGATCGCTCCTGACCTGCAGTGTGTGAGTGTAACAACCTGAAGGACTTTTTGTTTTGTTTACTGTGTGAACCTGCACCAAGGACTGTTGTTTTGCTTTATCAAGAGTGTGAATAAAACACTGTTGAATGACTGAAAATCCGCTTCCTTCGCCTCTATACTGCACCCGCACCTATCTGCCAAGAGCAAATCCTCACAATATATATATATATATATATATATATATATATATATATATATATATATAATATTGCAGTTGCCTCCCTGTGTGTGAGAGACTGCAGGCCCACAGACTGTACTGTGTGCACACCACTCATATAGGGTGGCACAGTACCTTAAAAGTAATTTAATTTTTACACTTTAATATAATTTCAGTTGCCTGCCAGGGTGTGTCAGGCCCACACAGACTGCACTGTGCCCACTGCCAGTGCCCACCACTCATACCGGGTGCACAGTACCTTGCAAATAAAAAAGTAATTTAGTTTTTACCCTTTAATATAATTGCTGTTGCCTGCCAGTGTGTGTCAGGCCCACAGACTGTACTGTGCCCACTGTCCACCACTCATATAGGGTGGCACAGTACCTTGCACGCATAGTACCACTAATACAAAAAAACATGACCGGCAGAGGCAGGCCACCCCACAGAAGACGTTGTGGTGCTGTGATTTCCTTTGGAACTAGAATAATGCCCAGTGTTCAGAGGCCACATACCCTGAACTCCAAAAATTCTGAGGACATATTTGATTGGCTTACACAGGACACCCAATCTTCTTCAGGTTCTGCTTTGGAACCTTGACGCACCATCCTCCTCTAGCTCAGCTTCGGGCACCTCTCAAGTTACCACTCGCCCGCCGCCACCACCAACACTAGCACCACAGCCACTTCACTTGATCAATCAGAGGATTTATATACACATCAGTTGGAAGAAATGATTGATGTGCAACCATTATTGTCAGTGGATGTAGATAACAGGGATATGTCTCAGTCAGGCAGCATTACACACATGGACGTACGGTGTGATGATGATGATGTTGTACCCGCTGCTGCTTTCTATGCTGAGTTATTAGATACCAGTAAAGCGGTTGATGATGACGATGTGTCCGTGGATGTCACGTGAGTGCCGAATCGAAGAGAAGAAGAACAGGGGGAAAGTTCAGATGGGGAGACAGAGAGGAGGAGGAGACGAGTAGGAAGCAGGGGGAGGTCATCGCAAGAAGCTAGTGGCACAGTCAGACAGCATGTATTGGCACCCGGGGTCAGCCAGACAGCACGCCAATCAACGCATGCTGTTGCCACCACCAGAATGCCAGAATTGCAAAGCTCAGCAGTGTGGCAATTTTTGATGAGTCTGCCTCTGATAAAAGCGATGCCATTTGCAACCTGTGCCAAAAAAAACTGAGTTGTGGGAAGTCCAACACCCACCTAGGTACGACTGCTTAGCGAAGGCACATGATCTCACATCACAACTGCCATCCTCCTCCTGGTCCAGCATCTTCAGCCACGTCAACCACTGCTGTCCTCCTTGGCCCCTCTCAATAACCCGCCACTCTGCCTCTCACCTTCAGCAGTTCCTGTTCATCTGCCCACAGTCAGGTGTCTGTCAAGGAAATGTTTGAGCGTAAGAAGCCAATGTCACAGAGTCACCCCCTTGCCCGGCGTCTGACAGCTGGCTTGTCGGAACTCTTAGTATGCCAGCTTTTACCATACAAGCTGGTGGAGTCTGAGGCCTTCAAAAAATTTGTAGCTATTGGGACACCTCAGTGGAAGGTACCCGGACAAAATTTTTTTCACAAAAGGCAATCCCCAACCTGTGCTCTATTGTGGAAAAGGAAGTCATGGCATGTCTGGCACACAGTGTTGGGGCAAGGGTCCATCTGACCACTGATACCTGGTCTGCAAAGCACGGTCAGGGCCGGTATATCACGTACACTGCTCATTGGGTAAACCTGCTGACGGCTGCCAAGCATGGAATGCGTGGCTCTGCAGCGGAGTTGGTGACACCGCCACGACATGCAGGCAGGCTTGCTGCCACCTCACCTACTCCTCCTACTCCATCCTTTTCGCTAACCTCCTCGGCTGACTCCTCTTCTGCTGCTGCATCTTGCTCCAGATCAACTGCACCCCTCAGCTCCCCGGGGGCTATTCCACATCCCGGATACGACAGTGTCACGCTATCTTGGGGTTGACTTGCCTGACAGCAGAGAGTCACACCGAAGCAGCGCTCCTGTCCGCTCTGAACGCACAGGTGGATCAGTGGCTGACCCCGCACCAACTGGAGATCGGCAAAGTGGTGTGTGACAATGGAAGCAATCTGTTGGCGGCATTGAATTTGGGCAAGTTGAATTATGTGCCGTGCATGGCACATGTGTTGAATCTGATCGTACAACGCTCTGTGTTTAAGTACCCAGGCTTACAGGACGTCCTCAAGCAGCCCAGAAAGGTGTGTGGCCATTTCAGGCATTCTTACACGGCCATGGCACACTTTTCCGATATTCAGCGGTGAAACAACATGCCAGTGAGGCGCTTGATTTGCGACAGCCCAACACGTTGGAATTCAACACTACTAATATTCGACCGCCTGCTCCAACAAGAAAAAGCCGTCAGCGAGTATTTGTATGACTGGGGTGCTAGGACAGCCTCTGCGGAGCTGGGTATTTTTTTGCCACATTACTGGACGCTTATGCGCAATGCCTGTAGGCTTATGCATCCTTTTGAGGAGGTGACAAACCAAGTCAGTTGCACCGAAGGCACCATCAGCGACCTCATCCCATTTGTTTTCTTCCTGAAGCGTGCCCTGGATCAGGCCATAGATGAGCGTGAAGAGGAAGAGTTGTGGTCACCATCACCACCAGAAACAGCCTTATCATCATCACTTGCTGGACCTGCGGCAACGCTGGAAGAGAAGTCTGAGGAAGAGGAATGTGGCTTTGAGGAGGAGGAAGACCAACCCCAGCAGGCATCCCAGGGTGATCATTGTTGTCACCTATCTGGGACCCGTGGTGTTGTACGTGGCTGGGGGGAATAACAGAACTATAATGAGATCAGTGAGGACGAGAAACGGGAGATGAGTAGCTCGGCATCCAACCTTGTGCAAATGGGGTCTTTCATGCTGTCATGCCTGTTGAGGTCGTATAAAAAGGCTGAAGGAGAACGACCTGTACTGGGTGGCCACGCTACTAAACCCCCGGTATAAGCAGAAAGTGGCTGAAATGTTACCGAATTACCGGATGTCGGAAAGGATGCAGCAGTTCCAAAACAAGTTAAAAAGTATGCTTTACACAGCGTATAAGGTTGATGTCAGAGCACAACGGGAATCTAACAGGGGAAGAGGTAAAAGTAATCCTCCTCTTACCACGACCACGCCGGCAAGGACAGGACGCTTTACAGACGTGTTTTTGATGGAGGACATGCAGAGCTTTTTAAGTCCTACGCATTGCCACAGCCCTTCGGGGTCCAACCTCAGAGAACGACTCGACCCACAGGTAGCAGACTACCTCGCCTTAACTGCAGATATCGACACTCTGAGGAGCGATGAACCCCTTGACTACTGGGTGTGCAGGCTTGACCTGTGGCCTGAGCTATACCAATTTGCAATAGAACTTCTGGCCTGCCCCACTTCAAGTGTCCTGTCAGAAAGGACCCTCAGCGCAGCAGGAGGAATTGTCACTGACAAGTGAAGTCACCTAGGTCAAAAAAGTCTAGATTACCTCACCTTTTTTAAGATGAATGAGGTGTGGATACCGAAGGGACTGACAGTGAGGGATACATTTGACTAAAAAAGGCCTGATGAGATGCCTTGGGCTAAAAATGGTCCCCACGCTGCTCTATTTAATCTCTGCATGCCAGGTGACTTGCGTGACTTCTCCGCCACCAACTAGGGTTCAAGCCGCAATGTTTTAGTACACTTTCTGCCTGGAAAACATCAATTGTTCCGCTACAGCAGCGGCTGCACAATGCCAAATTTTTCAGGCATGTGTACATGCCTAATTTTTCTGGCCTCTGGTGCTGCACTGTGGCTGCAAAAATAAAACAAAAAAAAAGGCACATACAAGTGTCAATTCCCCTTCGTGATTGTTACCTTGTTGTGGTGAAGTGGCTTGCGTATCACAATGAAACGATCACCTCTATGAGTGTGTTGGCAATGTTGGCACACCCCAGATGATAAGGTCGTTGCTTCATTGTGAACAGACCAAAAGCGATCGGCTGGATAATTTTTCATAGAAAAAACATAAATTTTCTTTGTGATCATCTAAGGTGATCATTAAAGCCTACTTGGCCAACAATGGGCCCACACTGCAGAATCATTTTTTTCTGGGTCACTTAACTGTCACTGAACTACCTCAGCATGAATATAGGGTGTCACAGTACATTGCATGGCACACGAGCAGTGCCCCAAATTGGAAGGAAGAGGACCGACCAACCATCTTTTTCCATCTCCCAATTCCTAAAATCTTTTCCATACACCGGCCCCTGATAGGGGACAAAACAGAGATTAAACTGGTAAGAACATATTTTTTTAGTTTTAAAAAAAGATGACAGCCTCTCTGGGTATTTTTATTTTTAGGCCGCGTTATTGAACGCTCATGCACAATGGCTGTAGGCTCATGTGTCCTTTTGCGGAGGTGACAAATCTGGTCAGTTAAACCCGAGGCAACATGATCGACCTCATCCCATATGCGTTTTTTTCTGGAGCGTTCCCTGCGAAGAGTGCTGGATCAGGCCGTACATGAGCATGAAGAGGAAGAGTTGTGGTCACCATCACCACCAGAAGCAGCTTTGTTGTCGTCGATTGCTGGACCTGCGGCAACGCAGAGTGAGGAGTCTGAAGAAGACCAACCACGGCAGGCGTACCAGCGGGCTTGTTGTCACCATTCGGGGACCCTTGTTGTTGTACGTGGCTGGGTGGAGGAAGAGACGTTCAATGACGTCAGTGAGGACAAGGAACGGAACATGGCTAGCTTGGTATCCAACCTTGTGCAAATGGACTGTTTGCGGTTGTTTGCGGTGCCTTAAACGGGGAGTTTGGTCTGTCACTGTGAAGCGGGCGTAACCCTTACACTACCTGATCGATACAACATCATACCTGATCATATACACACACTGGATGTTTTAAAGCATGTTATTCCAAACAATTTAGGAATGTTAGGTGATTTATGCCCTTTATGGATTAAAACCCGACTTTGTGTCCACTACGTAATTTTCCATGGGAGTTTTGCCATGGATCCCCCTCCGGCATGCCACAGTCCAGGTGTTAGTCCACTTGAGACAACTTTTCCATCACTATTGTGGCCATAAAGAGTCCCTGTGGGTTTTAAAATTCGCCTGCCTATTGAAGTCTATGGCGGTTCGCCTGTTCGCGAACATTCGAGGAAGTTCTCGTTCGCCATTCGCGAATGGAAAATTTTATGTTTGCGACATCTCTATCGACCAACGCTACCACTTGTGAATGCCACAATATGCTTTAGAACATATAACTGCACCGCTGAACGGCAAATATATTTTTTATTTTGCCGGTAATACACGCTAAAAAGGGCTTTAGAACATATAACTGCACCGCACAAGGGCAAATTAAACTGAAATATTTCCTTGTAATAAACCCTTTTAATGCCTGTATTAAACAGCACTTACACCCCAATAACAAGAATGGTTTGCTGGAATTACAGAGCTTTATAATGGCAATTTGGGTCCCCAGTCAGTGCAGCAAGGTTTAATAGGACTGTTCCTATTACCCAGGCTGTAACCTCCCCTACTGAACCCTGTTCTACATACAGATGTAGCAGGGGTAACAATCAAACCCTTATTTTATATTTCTTAAATCATTGCGTTACCTAGAAAGCAAATGAAAAACTAATTGCTTAACGTGTTTAGTTGCATTTAGTTTAGATAATATGTCTCATAAAGCATGAGTGTTAAGCCTACTACATCCATAAATGCCGTGGAATGATTCCTCCCTATACTTTCCCTACACCTTGAATAATCTTTCCCTGGACTTGTAAATCAATTTTTAGCAGAATGAAGTTTTTTCTAACACTATCCCTAGCGCCCTGGAAAATGGCAGAATCCAAAATGGCTGAGGCTGTATACACAGATAAGGACAGTGACACTGAATGTAGACGGATTGACAGTATTATTGTATAGACAGGGATGGACAGTAATACTGTATACAAATGGATGGACAGTAGTGTTGATTGAGCAACAAAGTGCTCGGGTGCTAGATAGAAGTCAATAGGAGGACCCAAGCATTAAACCGGTCACCCCCTGCTCTGGCGAGGGGAAGGTGCCTGTTTCATAGGAAAAGGTCAGAAATTGATAGAAACACCACCAAAATGGTTCGGGAACAGCATGGGGAGGAGGTCTGGATGCATCTTGGATTTCCAGGTCGCTGCAGGGAACGATGTTGTCCGAGTAGTACGCCACTTTTACAGACTGACAATAATACGCACAAAACCGAATATAAAATCGATTTTAGAGGAAAAATTGTTGGGAAACATTATTTCCTGTATATTTAATTGTATATAAAGTGCAAGTGCTGCCACAAATTACAAGCAAGAGGCACTCTAATACAACCTTTATATCACATAAAGGAGGGCCCCGTTCACATTGTGGTACAATTGTTCAGGTAGTGGAACTCCTACACTCATAAAGCCTATGCACTAAGTGAAAGGGCTGCCAAAAATTACAAGGATCCGGCACTCAAATACACCCTTTATCATTATTATTTTTTCCAATTTAATGTGAACAGTCATTGGCCCGAAAGCAACTTAAGCAGGGAAAAACATGACAAATATTCTCAAATTGACCCACAAGTCTTTATATTCTATATTCTATAGTGCTATATATTCGTGTTTTAGTATATTCGCATTACGCAAATATTACATTGCTGATTTTTCGCATAAGAGAAATTGAATAATGAAGAATATTCTTTCTAATTCACTACAGACTAAAATATTGCAGCCTTCTCACAAGCAAGAAGCAGGTAGGTATACTAGGTAATGGATTCAGATGAAAAAAAAACAATATTCGTTTTTACGAATATTTATCACTAAATTCTACATATTCGCGAATTCTCAAAGTGGCGATTTCACAATAAAAATTTGCAATTCGAATATTCACGCTCAACACTAACAATGGAGCCGAGGACACAGGGGAGTCTTAGCAGGAGAAGAAAAAGGTGATGATGATTATAACAAAGATACCATACTGCTTGGGGATGCAGGTTGTCTGCAACAAAGAGGACCAGGAAAAGAAGGACATACTTGTTCTTATTGGGAATGCTGGCCAGTTGTATTTTTCCAAATGATCTGGTGATGCCACATCATGTGCTGCAGTAGACCTCTGGTACCTATAATTATGTTTGAATGGCCATGGTTTATTTTAATCCTGCAGATCTTGCACACAGCTGTGCTTTTGTGTTCATGCCTTGTGAAGAAAAAGCACCATATGGGAGTTTTTTTGCACAGAGCTACAGACCGTCAAGCTGGGTTTAGCTCTGGCATGTTTTGGGCCAAGCCTACCTACAGCATCGGCAGCATCACCAGATCCTGAATCAGATGCAGCTCTGGCTGTACTTTGGGAGATACTTGGCCTCTTTATTGCTGCTGCCTCCACCGATCTCCACTGATGATGCCTCCTCTTCAGCACCCCGATCCAGCACTCCGATTTCTAGGTCCTGTCCTCACGCTCCCTGCTGCTTTTATCAGACTGTGAGATATCATGATGGGCCCCCCTCCCCTGCTCTGAGTTTTCCCCAATTGCCACTGTTGTTGCCTCCACCACCAATACCGTGACAACAAGTGCCACTATTCCACCACCAGAAACACAGGTATGCATGACATTACCAGCCTCCTCAATAACCTCCTCCTCAAGGCAGCCCAAACGGTGAGGGCTATCACACAAGTCGTCAACATATCGTATCATAGTCGATGGCAGGTACGTGTCACCGAGGTTCCTGGCCTCGGTGAGGTGAGAGCCGGGTTTTATGTGTCTGCAGCAGCTAGTGCTGTTTGACTTTGTTACCTAGTTTGGCTGCAAAGCTAATCCGGGCCGGCTCTTACTGGGAGTAGGCAAAGAGCTGGGTGGGTGCCTACTCCCCACGGTCCAGGCCGGACTTTATCCGGGCCTTTAAAAGGCAGCCTCCTTAGCAGCTGGGTGGTGATTGTCCTGGAGCTGCAAACAGGGCTGTGGAGTTCTCTGACTTAGAGGAAAGAGCTCAGCAAGGAGGTGTTGTTGTTCCTGGCACCCTGAAGGTGGATTCTCCTGCGGCTGGGCCGACAGCCTGGTGCGAACCTGCACCTAAACCTCCCAGGTGACTGAACCTGTGTTGGCCTGTTTTGTTTTGCCTCCTTATTTCTGATGTGCATGAATTACCACCAAGAGACTGTTTGTCGTTTATTTTTGTGTCAGTGTGAATAAAACACTGTTTATTGCACATTCTGGACTCCTTGTTTTGCCTCGGTACTGCACCCGCACCGCTATCTACCAGAGCGACTCCCCACATTTGGTGTCGGATGCGGGCATGCGCAGTGAGGCTGGCGTGAACGCCGAAGTTTTTGCTAAAGTGCATGGAATATATTAAGCCAGCAAAGTTGCAAGCAGGAATTTCTGGCAACATGGAGGCTGCTGTGAAGGCTCTCATAGAGGCTAACGTGCAGCAGCGGGAGACCAACCAGCTACTGCTACAACATGTGATGGCGTTACAGGCGGCAGGAGCGTCCCACCACGTCCATGATGCCCGGAAGCGGTCCGTGCGGCGATCCCAAAAATGACCCCCGCAGACGGCGTTGAGACATACCTGGCGGTCTTTGAGAAGGTCGCCGTGAGGGAAAAGTTACCCCGTGACCAGTGGGCTGAGGTGGTTGCTCCGTTCCTGGCATCCGGACCCCAGCAAGTTTTTTGATTTAGCAGATGACCAGGCTGCTGACTATCCCACGGTGAAGGGGAGATCCTGGCCAGACTGGGGGTAAACGTGTTGGTCCGGGCTCAGCGGGTCCACCAGTGGGACTTTAAAGCGGCTGAACCCGCCAGGCCGCAGTACTATGAGTTGCTGCACAGGTTGCAAAAATGGCTGCAGCCTGACATTCTAGGTCCGACTGCTATGCTGGACCGTCTGCTGGCTGACATGTTCTGGCGGGCCTTGCCTTACCCCCTTCAGCACTGGATCGGCCAGGTATCACCCACCAATGCCCTGGAGATGGTCGACCTGGTGGAGCGTTACGAGGCCACCAGAAACCTGCAGGGAGTCTTGCTGGGAAGGGGTCAGTCAAACCCGGAGGCCTCTGCCCCAGTTCCGACGTCCGGCGACAGAGCGGCCTGCACGGAATATACCCCCTGCGAGTCCACCTCCCGTGGTATGCTGGAGGTGTCAGGAGCCAGGCCACATCAGGGCCGACTGTCCGCATCGGGATGAGCCGATGGATGTGAACTACGGGGGTCGCCACTCCCTGTATGCACGGAAGCTGTGCGCAACTGGCACCCGTGAGGTGCAAGACCATAACCACCTGTGTCAGGTAGAGGTGGGAGATTCTCTGGCGGTGGCCCTGCTGGACTCCGGGAGTTTAGTCTCCCTGGTAAGGGCTGCCCTTGTACGGCCTGCGGAGTATACTGGCCGTAAAGTCGGGGTGCATCCACGGAGACCTGAAAGACTACCCCACTGCACTAGTGACTTTGTCCACAGCGGCTGGTAGGTGGACCCACGAGGTGGCTGTCGCTACTAAACTCCCACACGAACTGATACTTGGGAGGGACTTCCCGGGTTTCCGGCGCTGTGGCCGGCAATAAAGGTATCTGAGGGACCCGAGACAGGGGTGACCCTAGTAGAGTGGCCTGATACCACTGGAAGGCCAGAACCCTGGGAGCCCGAGTCTGAAGGGCCGGCGGTAGGGGTGACCACTGCTCCAGCGGTAGAGGGAGACAACCCCACTGAGTGTAATGGTGGGAGACACGGAGGACTTGCCACCGGGACCTGAGTTGGCAGACCTCAATGTCTCCGGGGAAAATTTTGGGACCGCACAACACCGGGACCAAACCCTAACCAGGGCCTGGGAGAATGTGCTGGAAATTGATGGTAAACCCCAGAAACCAGGGGCTGAATTAATGTTCCCACGATTTATTGTTCTTCAGGATATGTTGTATCGGGTGAACCAAATCCGAGGTGAACCTGTTGAACAGTTGGTGGTGCCCACAGCATATCGCAAGCTTGTCATGGAGCTTGCCCACCAACATGTTCTTGGGGACACCTGGGGTGGCAGAAAACCCAGGACCGCATTCTGCAGCGGTTTTATTGGCCCAGTGTGTTCAAGGAGGTAGAAAATTATTGTAAGTCCTGTCCAACCTGTCAGATAACTAGCCCCCAGCCTCATTTCCGTAGTCCTCTGGTACCTCTGCCAATTATTGAAGTACCGTTTGAGCGAATCGCTATGGATTTAATTGGGCCTGTACCAAAGTCTGCCAGGGGCCACCAACACATTCTGGTAGTTCTCGACTATGCCACTCGGTATCCGGAGGCGGTGCCTCTGCGACATACCTCAGCTAAGCTCATTGCCAAGGAGTTATTGGAAATGTTTTCCCGTGTGGGCCTGCCAAAAGAGGTTCTGACAGACCAAGGGACCCCTTTTATGTCCAAAGTAATGAGGGAACTGTGTAAATTGTTGCGTATAAAGCAGTTACGGACGTCCGTTTACCATCCACAAACAGACGGTCTTGTGGAGAGGTTTAACCAAACTCTAAAAATATGTTAAAGAGGGTGGTGTCTAGAGATGGGAAGGACTGGGATCTGCTTCTGCCCTATCTCATGTTCGCAGTGCGAGAGGTGCCCCAGGCCTCTACTGGGTTCTCGCCCTTCGAACTGCTTTATGGCAGACACCCTCGGGGCCTGTTGGATATCGCCAAGGAAGCATGGGAACAACAGCCTGTCCCCCACAAAAGTGTCATTGAGTATGTCGCCCAGATGCAGGAACGGATGGAAAGGGTGTTGCCCTTGGTCCGGGAGCATATGGAGGCAGCACAACAAGCCCAGAGTAGGGTGTACAATCGTCAGGCTCGGGTGCGGGACTTCAATCCGGGAGATCGGGTTTTGGTTCTGGTACCCACCCTTGACAGCAAATTCTAGCTAGGTGGCAGGGCCCCTATGAGGTGATCGAGAAGGTAGGGAAGTAAATTACAAAGTACACCAGCCAGGGCGGCGCAAGCCGGAGCAGGTGTACCACGTGAATTTACTTAAGCCGTGGAGAGATAGGGACACGGCCGACGACCACAGCCCCGGCCAGGGCTTCTAGGTGAAAAGGGTCCAGCCCCACAGTTCGAGGCCTGTGAAGCCGTAACCACGGTAAAAATTGCAGACAGCCTGTCTTCCAAACAAGTTCAGGAAGTCAGGGAGTTCATCAGTCGGAACACGGATGTGTTCTCGGACCTCCCTGGCCGCACGTCTCTCATCCGACATGACATCGTCACTGAGCCTCAGGCCAAGGTCCGGTTAAAACCATACCGGGTACCCGAGGCTCGGCGGCGGGCCATCGCGGAGGAAGTGCAGTTAATGTTGAAGCTCGATGTCATTGAGGAGTCGAAAAGTGAGTGGGCCAGCCCCATAGTCCTAATACCCAAGCCGGATGGGACGTTGCGGTTCTGCAACGACTTTCGCAAGTTAAATGAAGTATCCAAGTTTGGCGCGTATCCCATGCCCCGAGTAGACGAGCTTGTTGAAAATTTAGGACAAGCCCGTTATTTTTCTGTGCTGGACCTCACTAAAGGGTACTGGCAGGTACCCTTAACGGAGTCGGCTAAGGAAAAACCGCGTTTGTTACCCGCAGGGCCTGTATCACTACAAGGTGTTACCCTTTGGCCTGCATGGCGCCCCGCCACCTTCCAAGGTTAATGGACATAGTGCTGCGACCACATCGTCGGTGCGCCTCGGCCTACTTAGATGATGTAGTCATCCACAGCACCGACTGGGAAAGCCATTTACCCAAGGTGCAGGCGGTAGTGGATGCCCTGAGGAAAGCTGGACTAACCGCCAATCCAAAAAAGTGTGCGATTGGGTTGGAAGAGACCAAATATCTGGGATATGTAATCGGGCGGGAGTCATCAAACCTCAGGTAGCTAAGGTAGAGGCCGTTCGTAACTGGCCCCGACCGGTCACCACCAGGCAGGTAAAGTCGTTCCTGGGGATTGTAGGATACTACATGAGGTTTGTGCCCCACTTTGCCACAATAGCAGCGCCATTGACAGATCTGTTGAAGGGGCGAAAGTCTGGGAGGGTTAGCTGGAGTGAGAAGGCGGAGGAGGCTTTCTCCGCGTTGAAGTCGGCCCTGTGTGGGTCCCCGGTTTTGGTGACACCCGACTTCAACAAGGAGTTCGTCGTACAGACCGACGCCTCGGAGGTAGGCCTCGGTGCTGTACTGTCTCAGGAGGTCAACGGGGAAGAACATCCCGTTGTCTTCCTGAGCCGTAAGCTCAGTCCCGCCGAGTCCAGGTATAGTATAGTGGAGAGGGAGTGCCTGGCTATCAAGTGGGCACTCGAATCTCTCCGCTACTACCTGTTAGGGAGGAGGTTCCGTCTGGTGACCGACCATTCCCCTCTCAAGTGGATGAGTCAGGCCAAGGAGAGGAATGCTCGGGTCACCAGGTGGTTCCTATCCCTGCAAAATTTCAAATTCTCCGTGGAACACAGGGCAGGCCGCTTGCAGGGTAACGCAGATGCCCTGTCCCGCGTCCACTGCCTCACGTGTGTTCACCCCTCAGGGTTGAACAAAGGGGGTGTGTAAGAGGGTGCAAGGTATCATAGTCGATGGCAGGTACGTGTCACCGAGGTTCCTGGCCTCGGTGAGGTGAGAGCCGGGTTTTATGTGTCTGCAGCAGCTAGTGCTGTTTGACTTTGTTACCTAGTTTGGCTGCAAAGCTAATCCGGGCCGGCTCTTACTGGGAGTAGGCAAAGAGCTGGGTGGGTGCCTACTCCCACGGTCCAGGCCGGACTTTATCCGGGCCTTTAAAAGGCAGCCTCCTTAGCAGCTGTGTGGTGATTGTCCTGGAGCTGCAAACAGGGCTGTGGAGTTCTCTGACTTAGAGGAAAGAGCTCAGCAAGGAGGTGTTGTTGTTCCTGGCACCCTGAAGGTGGATTCTCCTGCGGCTGGGCCGACAGCCTGGTGCGAACCTGCACCTAAACCTCCCAGGTGACTGAACCTGTGCTCCTGTTTTGTTTTGCCTCCTTATTTCTGATGTGCATGAATTACCACCAAGAGACTGTTTGTCGTTTATTTTTGTGTCAGTGTGAATAAAACACTGTTTATTGCACATTCTGGACTCCTTGTTTTGCCTCGGTACTGCACCCGCACCGCTATCTACCAGAGCGACTCCCCACAATATATATATATATTGCTTTAATTTAATTTAACAATGCAAAAAAAAAATGAAAATTCAAATCGTGTGGAAACTGAATATTTGTATACATAACAGACAATCAAGTCTAAATTTCACCTTAATAGACACAGGTAGATTGCTGCCACACAGTGAGTATTGCTGCACTAATCACATATATATGATGCTTCATTTATAGTGTTGAGCGAACAGTTTGAGAATAGTTCGGGTTTGTACCGAATTTTGGGGTGTTCGGGACACGGACCCGAACCCGAACATTTAAAAAAAAGTTCGGGTTCGTTGTTCGGCGATTTCTTCCCGCTTTCCGAAGGGCTGCACAGCAGCCAATCAGCTAGCGTTTTACTTCTTGCCCTAAGAGCCCATCACAGCCATGCCTACTAATGGTGACCCAGCATGTGACCCAGCCTCTATTTAAGCTGGAGTCACGTAGCGCCGCACGTCACACTGCTCTGATTAGTGTAGAGAGAGGAAGCAGCTGCTGTGAGGGCGAGATTAGGCAGGGAAAAGTCAGTAAAAGCACCTAATGAAGTGATCGATCTACAGCTGTGAATGATTCAACTTCTGCTAGTTACTTGCTCACTGGTTTTTAGGCTGCACAGAGCGTTTTTCTGTCACTTTATTTCTGGGGTGATCGGCGGCCATTTCTTGACTTGTGGTGCACCAGAACAAGCTGCCACCAAGTCCATCAATCCATTAATACTAGTTTTTTTTTTTTGCTATATCCTACATCAGTGGCTTGGCTGTGCTAATTGTCACCCCTAGAAACTCAGGATAGCAATTTCTATATTTTATTAAGGGGTTAAATACAATTGCCAAAATACCAATCCCCTAAATCTGGTGTTCCAGCTTTGGCTAGCCAAGTATAATACTGTCTGCTGTCTGGGAAAGGATAGATTATTTTCTGTGTTGAAATTCAATTGCCAAAAAAGCAATACCATAAATCTGGTGTTCAAGCACTGGCTGGCAAACTATAATAGTGTCCGCCAAAACATATATTTTGTTCTGGGGTGAAATTCAATTGCCAAAATAGCAATACCCTGAATCTGGTGTCCCAGCTGTTGCAGGCCAAGTGTTAATCTGTCCGTAAAAGGGTATATTTTGTTCTGGGGTGAAATTCAATTGCCAAAATAGCAATACCATAAATCAGTGGTTTCAGCTGTGGCTGGCAAAGTATAATAGTGTCCGCCAAAACATATATTTTTTTTCTGGGGTGAAAATCAATTGCCAAAATAGCAATACCCTGAATCTGGTGTCCCAGCGATAATGGGCGAAATCTCGTCGCAGCTCTGGGACTAGCCGGTTTGACGCACATCCCTTGCCTGGCGCATGTGCTGAATCTGGTGGTGCAGAAGTTCATTTACAACTACCCCGATAAGTCAGAGCTGCTGCATAAAGTGAGGGCCGTCTGTGCGCCCTTCCGGCGTTCACATCCTGCCGCTGCTCACCTGTCTGCGCTACAGCGTAACTTCGGCCTTCCCGCTCACCGCCTCATATGCGACGTGCCCACCAGGTGGAACTCCACCTTGCACATGCTGGAGAGACTGTGCGAGCAGCAGCAGGCCATAGTGGAGTTTCAGCTGCAGCACGCACGCGTCAGTCTCACTGCGGAACAGCACCACTTCACCACCAATGATTGGGCCTCCATGCGAGACCTGTGTGCCCTGTTGCGCTGTTTCGAGTACTCCACCAACATGGCCAGTGGCGATGACGCCGCTATCAGCGTTACAATACCACTGCTATGTCTCCTTGAGAAAACGCTTAGGGCGATGATGGAGGAGGAGGTGGCCCAGGAGGAGGAGGAGGATGAGTGGTCATTTTTATCACTTTCAGGCCAGTCTGTTAGAAGTGGCTCAGAGGGAGGTTTTTTGCAACAGCAGAGGCCAGGTACAAATTTAGCCAGCCAGGGCCCACTACTTAACTGACGAGGAGGAAGAGGTGGAGGAGGATGAGGATGAAGCAGGTTTACAGTGGTGTGGCACCCGACACAGCTCAGGCCCATCACTGGTGCGTGTTTGGGGGAATACGAATGACGATGACGATACGCCTCCGACAGAGAACAGCTTGTCCTTACCTCTAGGGAGCCTGGCACACATGAGCGACTACATGCTGCAGTGCCTGCGCAACGACAGCAGAGTTGCCCACATTTTAACGTGTGTGGACTACTGGGTTGCCACCCTGCTGGATCCCCGTTACAAAGATAATGTGCCCACCTTACTTCCTACACTGGAGCGTGATAGGAAGATGCGCGAGTACAAGCGCACGCTGGGAGACGCGCTCCTGAGAGCATTCCCAAATGTCACAGGGGAACAGGTGGAAGCCCAAGGCGAAGGCAGAGGAGGAGCAAGAGGTCGCAAATGCAGCTGTGTCACAGCCAGCTCCTCTGAGGGCAGAGTTAGCATGGCAGAAATGTGGAAAAGTTTTGTCTCCACGCCACAGATAACTGCACCACCACCTGATACGGAACGTGTTAGCAGGAGGCAGCATTTCACTAACATGGTTGAACAGTACGTCTGCACACCCCTCCACGTACTGACTGATGGTTAGGCCCCATTCAACTTCTGGGTCTCCAAATTGTCCACGTGGCTAGAGTTAGCCTTTTATGACTTGGAGGTGCTGGCCTGCCTGGCGGCCAGCGTTTTGTCTGAACATGTATTCAGCACGGCAGGGGGCGTCATTACTGACAAACGCAGCCGCCTGTCCACAGCCAATGTGGACAAGCTGACGTTCATAAAAATTAACCAGGCATGGATCCCACAGGACCTGTGCCTCCCTTGTGCAGAATAGACATTTATAACTGCCTCCCCCTCAACCATGTATTCTTGTACTCCGGGGCACTTCTTTATTGAATCCTCATTTTTTAAATTTTGGCTATTGAATAATAGGGCACTCTCCCCAGCACATGGGTATCACAAATGACAAATTTATTCTGAGTACACTAAAATAAGTAAAAAAAAAAAAAAAAAGTATCAATAATTACATACAACAATCCACAAACTAATAATGCTATACAAAATAGAACACTAAGGTGCTAGTGTATACCAATGGATGACAATGTATAAACCTTTGGCTATTAAAATGTCCGTCTATGGCAGGGAGAAATGAGAGTCCACCTGTTCTTATTAGTGGATGGGGTCAGTGGAAGTGCCCCCCTGATAGTTGATAAATATTAGGATAATGTCCCGCTTCCGAGGGGCATCCCGCTCTTGTTTCAAACCAGCGGCGTCCCGCTGTGTAAAGTGACTGTGCACTTGCTGTCCCTGAAGCCGTAAAGCTGGAAAGTTCTTACCGGACAGCTGATGTGAGGAGTGCTCCCCTCTCCGTTCGTTTTCACCTTCCGTATCGGTATCGAGGGTCTCCTGACTCCTGGCTTACCACGCCAATCAGTGTCTGCCTGTGTATGCCGTAGGCCCGCCCACTGCTTCCGTTCGCACAGGTAAAGTTGCGCCGGTGTCTTTCCTCTGCTGTCTGGTGCTGTCGGCAATCAAGGGGTCTCATCCACGGGGGGACTGCAAACTACAAAACGCGTTTCGGGGCTAAGCATTGGCCCCTTCCTCAGTGGTTAAAACATAAATAGCAAGTGCACAGTCACTTTACACAGCGGGACGCCGCTGGTTTGAAACAAGAGCGGGACGCCGCTCGGAAGCGGGACATTATCCTAATATTTATCAACTATCAGGGGGGCACTTCCACTGACCCCATCCACTAATAAGAACAGGTGGACTCTCATTTCTCCCGGCCATAGACGGACATTTTAATAGCCAAAGGTTTATACATTGTCATCCATTGGTATACACTAGCACCTTAGTGTTCTATTTTGTATAGCATTATTAGTTTGTGGATTGTTGTATGTAATTATTGATACTTTTTTTTTTTTTTTTTACTTATTTTAGTGTACTCAAAATAAATTTGTCATTTGTGATACCCATGTGCTGGGGAGAGTGCCCTATTATTCAATAACCATTTGTACACACAATCCACAGTGGGGTGAAACTGTGTATAGGTAGCACCTCCAAAGACACTCATTCCTTCTAGTGCGACATTTCACATATTGTCTCCATTTTTTAAATTTTACCATGATCTTGCGGTGCAACCCAAAGTTAAATGAACCTCTCCTCAATCTGGGCGCCAGGGCCTAAATAACTGAAAGTGGCCTTCTCCAGTGGTGGGTGATATGACGCATGATTCCTTGCTGTGGGACCTCTCTCCTCTGTCTGGGTGCTGGGGCCGAAATTACTGAAAGTGGTCTTCTCCAGTGGTGGGTGATATAACGCCTTATTACTTGCTGTGGGACCTCTCTCCTCTGTCTGGGTGCTGGGGCCGAAATAACTGAAAGTGGCCTTCTCCAGTGGTGTGTAATATGACGCATGATTCCTTGCTGTGGGGCCTCTCTCCTCTGTCTGGGTGCTGGGGCCGAAATAACTGAAAGTGGCCTTCTCCAGTGTTGGGTGATATGACGCATGATTCTCTGCTATGGGACCACTCTCTATTCATTATGAATTACTTTGTCATGAAGCGCATTGTTTGTATGTACAAACAGCGATGGGGAACAGCGATTGCAGTCCCCCCCCCCCCCACATCATTGAACCTCTCAGGTGACATATTTATTGTTAGTCCCGGCATCTGAGATAAAAATTAAGGCCTTTAAAGGATTAATTTGGTTAAAAAAAGTAGACACTCTACTTATTCATTTGCGGAGAGGCCGTAGTGGCCAGCTTGATTGAAGACACCGCACAAAATCTTGAGCGGTG
This sequence comes from Bufotes viridis, assembly GCA_033119425.1. NCBI lineage: Eukaryota > Metazoa > Chordata > Amphibia > Anura > Bufonidae > Bufotes > Bufotes viridis. The sequence continues at coordinate 11,403,471 of CM065590.1, forward strand.
ACTTGATGATGTCATCACATTACTCGAGATTTTGTACGGTATCTTCAATCAAGATGGATGTGACTGCCTCTCCACGAGCAAATGGATAAGGTGAGTATGTTTATTTGGGTTATTTTGCTGCCATTTCAGGAAAAATAGATTCATTACCAAGGAGCGCGAGGAGATTTGGCTCCACAGCGAATAACATTTTTCCTGAAATTTGGATCAAAGTCAATTTGTTTGGCTTTGATTCGCTCTACGCTAGCTATAATATTAACACTACAATAGTGACATAAGTAGATTTATAAATGCTCTGTAATGTGTTTAATGAATACTATAAGTTGGCAGGCTAAACTGTGGAAGGAAGACTAGACAGGGAAATAAAATGATGAGGATAGTAATCATTGAGACCTTGTACCCCTAAAAAAGAATGATTTCAATATTCTACTGCATACGACTATACTTCTATAGTCAACTACATGGAAGGGGAGGGACTGTGGTACCAGTAACTTGACCAGGTGCACGTTCAGCTTCTGCGCGTGATATTTTTGCAATCACTTTAGTGACTGATTGCTGTCAAAACAAGTAACAAAGAAGATGAGGAGCATCAGGGGCATCAGATGACATTGAAGTCCAGGGGAAGGAGCTACAGCTTCCTTCTGCTGACATTAATGAGTCCTGACAGCTGGAGAGGATGAGCTGGCTGGTGGGAGATGCAGTGGTTCCTTTGGAGGGCCCAGGCAACTGGCCATAGTTTAGAGTAACTGTACCAGTAATGTAACGGATTAAGTATGAATGTCACAGCACAAGATGTTGAACAAGATGCAGATGGCGATATATTAGACCGCTCTTTAATACTGGAGGCACACTAATTCTATATATAAATTAAAAGATTAAATGTGAATGTGTCAGCAGTTCAACAAGATGCAGACGGAGATACATTAGATGCCCTTTAATACTGAGGCACTGTAATTCTATGTATCAACTAAAAGATTAATGAGGATTGTGTCAGAAGATGAACAAAATGTACGTAGCAATATACGAGACTGCCTTTTAATACTGAAGCACAGTAATTTGATATATAAACTAACAGATTAACTGGGATTGTGGCAGCAGGTGAACAAGATGCCGACAGCGATTACACTCAGCCTGAACTGTCCATGCAGTCTCCCTAAGTTTGCCCTGCAATGTCTAAAAACTCTCCCTAAGATCTCCCCGCACTGTCATTGCACTCTCCCTATCCAATATTCTACAATTGAAAGCTTTCAGAAACACGCATAAGCACTTGTCACGTCTCTCCCTAAGCTCGACTCACAGTGAATTTGCGGAGACCACCCGGGATGAGGCTTTTTATAGGGCTGTGAAATCACAGGTGATGGCTATCTGCTAATTGGCTAGCTGCATGGCATTATGGATCATATCACATTCACGAGCTTCTTACTTTCACTTTGTAACATGTGCAGCAGCCATTTTAGAAAAAATCCTCTTCGTTGTCACGAAGAGCAAGGAAATTCGGCTTTGTGGCTAATTGAATTTTATCCGAACATCGGATCGAATTCCACTTCAGATGCTTCAATTCACTCAACACTAATGTATAGCGTCAACTCTAGCATTGGATGTCCATTTTGCTAAATAGGTTTCCACTAATGTATTTTCTCCTTACAGTAATTCTATATTTTCTGTTTATACTGTATGTGTGTTAATTGATTGTTTGTGTTCACGATTCATATTGTCTCTGGGGGAAATTAACACCTGATTTAATTGCCATTTACGTTACTCCTGTTTGGAATAATCATCTTCTGGGGCATATTAGCATCCTCCAGGGTTTATTTTTTCTAAGGAATATAAACTGAAGTTTGAAACATAATAAGTCATATCGTGTCAGGTTTCATAACATCTGTCATCCGGCACTACCTCAGACACAAAGTCGAAAATAGGTATGCCTTAGCAATTTCAAGAAGTAACACAATATTTGGTTGAATGTATTTTACATGACACAATGAAGAAATTAAGTTATTTTCACTCTTTTATCTGCATCATGATTCTTTAGAAGGAATGAAAATGGAAAAGCAAAATGAAGTAAGTTCAAAAAAATTATACATATTTTTATTTTATTTGTTATTATGGGATTCCTCCCCCTTTCACCCATCCCTGGCATTCTGGTTGGTCCTGTGCAGGAGGTCTTTCCATTCTTACCATTCATCATAGTGCTCTGTCCTGATGTGATTATCACTCTCGACTCCATTTTTTTTTTTTTCTGGATAGGGCCATGGTATAGACTCTTCTATCTCCAATTTCTTTACATTTCAAGCACTCTTCAACTTCGACTGACATATTATAGGCTTCCGGTATATTACTCTATTACCATCTACTATAGTAACAAGTGCCACTTACCACCATAGAAGGCCATTGTGGGCAACAGAACCATGCATCCTGCACAACAAAGTCCTGTATTTTATTTTGAAAAAAGTAGTAGGGGGTGCTACATAGAGTGAGGACAATTAGTAAAACAAACACCCAGATGAAAGTAACGCTTACCAGATGAGGTTGTGAATAATCCGGCACAACACTGCTGAGACCATACAGGTCTAAATGCGAACAGATGCCAACCAGGTGCAGCTTCATTCCACGGAAACAAGGATTCTGATAAAATTAGGATAACAGGAAGACAAAAGCGAGATTCCAGAACGCTCCTTGGGTTGACTAATTTATGAAAAAATACTACACATGTCAAATAAAGTGCAAACAGTGCTACTCGTTTCGAGGGTGGACCACTCTCTTCTACAGACACAACCGTGCCTGAGGAACAGAGTGGCCCACTCTCAAACCACGTAGCATTGTTTGCACTTTATTTTATATGTGTTTTTTGATAAATTAGTCAACCTGAGGAGCGACATGTATTTTATTTTGGGTGCCAATAGTGTTGAGCGAACAGTTCGAAAATCGTTCGGGTCCGTACCGAATTTTGGGGTGTCCGTGACACGGACCCGGACACGGACATTTTCAAAAAAGTTTGGGTTCGGGTCCGGTGTTCGTCGATTTCTTCCCGCTTTCTGAAGGGCTGCACAGCAGCCAATCAGCTAGTGTTTTACTTCTTGCCCTAAGAGCCCTTCACAGCCATGCCTACTAATGGCATGGCTGTGATTGGCCAAGTGCAGCATGTGACCCAGCCTCTATTTAAGCTGGAGTCACGTAGCGCCGCACGTCACACTGCTCTGACTAGTGTAGGGAGAGGATGCAGCTTCTGTGAGGGCGAGATAGGCAGGGATAAAGAAGTGATTGAATGATCTACCTTTCTACACCTGTGCATCAGAACAACTCAGCTGAGCTGTTCACTGAAAGTCACTATTTTGTTGAGACTGGCCAGAGCGATTTTTACTGGCACATGTAACTGGGCTGACCGGGCGGTGGCCATTTTGGGACTTGTGGTGCGCCAGCACAAGCTGCCACAGAGTCTAAACCAAAGCTCCAAAGAAGTGAAAAATCTACACCTGTGAATCAGAACAACAGTGATTCAGCTGCTCAGTCAAAGTCAATTTTTTTTTCTGGCTGGGCAGACTGTTTTCTGGCACATGTTACTGGGCTGATAGGCGGCGGCCATTTTGGGACTTGTGGTGCTACAGCAAAAGCTGCCACAACGTCCATTAATCTCATGTAATAGTCGATTTTTTCATAGATATACTACATCAGGGGTTTGGCTGTGCTTGTGTCACCCATACTAACTGCAAAGATATTTAATATATCAGTGGTGAAACTGAAAGTAACCCACTTGGATAGCAAATCCCATGAATGTGCTGTTCCAGCTAGGGTAGCCAGTGCCACTACAGCCGAGTCCAATACTGTCAGCCAGAAATATTTTTTTTTTTTATGTGCCAGAAATATAAATTAGAAAAAGCTTTCACCGTAATAATAAAATTATTCTGGTGTTAGACCAGAAGAAGCACTCCTGTTGTAATTAATACTGTAAAAAGGCTTAGGCAATATTTCTCAAAGTGTGGGAAATTTATCTAGCAAAACTAGCATTTTAAAAATTCCGGTGTTCAGAAATACCAGCAGTCCTCTTGTAATTAATACCGCCAAAAGGCATTATATCGTCCAGTGTTGTAATTTTGGTGAAAAAAAGGCCAATTTAATCAATCTGGTGTTTGTTAGACCAGAAACAGTAGGCCTCACGTTTTTACTCCTGTAAAAAGGAATTATATCTCCCCGTGTGGGAACCTATGTACCAAAACTAGCATTTTAAAAATTCTGATGTCCAATTTGCAGCAGTTTTCTTGTAAATAATACCGCCAAAAGGCATTATAACGTCCAGTGTTGTAATTTTGGTGAAAAAAAGGCCAATTTAATCAATCTGGTGTTTGTTAGACCAGAAACACTAGGCCTCACGTTTTTACTCCTGTAAAAAGGAATTATATCTCCCCGTGTGGGAACCTATGTACCAAAACTAGCATTTTAAAAATTCTGGTGTCCAATTAGCAGCAGTGTTCTTGTAATTAATACCGCCAAAAGGCATTATTGTCCAGTGTTGTAATTTTGGTGAAAAAAAGGCCAATTTAATCAATCTGGTGTTTGTTAGACTAGAAACACTAGGCCTCACGTTTTCACTCCTGTAAAAAGGAATTATATCTCCCCGTGTGGGATTCTATGTACCAAAACTAGCATATTAAAAATTCTGGTGTCCAATTTGCAGCAGTTTTCTTGTAATTAATACCGATAAAAGGAATTATATCTCCCCGTGTGGGAATCTATGTACCAAAACTAGCATTTTAAAAATTCTGGTGTCCAATTTGCAGCAGTTTTCTTGTAATTAATACCGGAAAAAGGAATTATATCTTCCAGTGTGGGAATTTATGTACACAAACTAGCATTATAAAAATTCTGGTGTCCAATTTGCAGCAGTCTTCTTGTAATTAATACCGGAAAAAGGAATTATATCTTCCAGTGTGGGAATTTTGGGGCTAAAAAATAATATATTTTATTGTGGTGCGAGTTGAATCGCAACAATGAGGAAACATTCTATTAAGGGACGAGGACGCGGTCGTGGTGGTGTCCGCGCAGGAGTTGTGGCGGGGTATTGAACAACTGACTGACCAGTGGTTGCTGCCGATGGGCCTCAAGCCCGTCCTGGTGGTGTGCGATAATGGGCGAAATCTCGTGGCAGCTCTGGGACTAGCCGGTTTGACGCACATCCCTTGCCTGGCGCATGTGCTGAATTTGGTGGTGCAAAAGTTCATTTACAACTACCCAGACATGTCAGAGCTGCTGCATAAAGTGCGGGCCGTCTGTGCGTGCTTCCGGCGTTCACATCCTGCCGCTGCACGCCTGTCAGCGCTACAGCGGAACTTCGGCCTTCCCACTCACCGCCTAATATGCGACGTGCCCACCCGGTGGAACTCCACCTTGCACATGCTGGAGAGACTGTGCGAGCAGCAGAAGGCCATAGTGGAGTTTCAGCTGCAGCACGCACGGGTCAGTCGCACTGCGGAACAGCACCACTTCTCCAACAATGATTGGGCCTCCATGCGAGACCTGTGTGCCCTGTTGAGCTGTTTAGAGTACGCCACCAACATGGCCAGTGGCGATGCCACTGTTATCAGCGTGACGATACCAATTCTATGTCTCCTAGAGAAAACGCTTAGGGCGATGATGGAAGAGGAGGTGGGCCAGGGCCAGGAGGAGGATGACGGGTCGTTTTAGCACTTTCAGGCCAGTCTGTTAGAAGTGGCTCAGAGGGAGGTTTTTTGCAACAGCAGAGGGCAGGTACAAATGTGGCCAGCCAGGGACCACTACTGGAGGACGAGGAGGATGAGGAGGAGGTGGAGGAGGATGAGGATGAAGCAGTTTCACAGCGGGGTGGCACCCAGCACAGCGCAGGCACATCCCTGGTGCGTGGCTGGGGAGATACAGAGGATGATGACGATACGCCTCCAACAGAGGACAGCTTGTCCTTACCTCTGGGGAGCCTGGCACACATGAGCGATTACATGCTGCAGTGCCTGCGCAATGACAGCACAGTTGCCCACATTTTAACGTGTGCTGACTACTGGGTGGCCACCCTGCTGGATCCACGGTACAAAGACAATGTGCCCACTTTACTTCCTGCACTGGAGCGTGATAGGAAGATGCGCGAGTACAAGCGCACACTGGTAGACGCACTCCTGAGAGCATTCCCAACTGTCACAGGGGAACAGGTGGAAGGCCAAGGCCAAGGCAGAGGAGGAGCTAGAGGTCGCCCACGCAGCAGTGTCACTGCCAGCTCCTCTGAGGGCAGGGTTAGCATGGCAGAAATGTGGAAAAGTTTTGTCTCCACGCCACAGCTAACTGCCCCACCACCTGATACGGAACGTGTTAGCAGGAGGCAACATTTCACTAACATGGCTGAACAGTACGCCTGCACACAACTCCACGTACTGACGGATGGTTCGGCCCCATTCAACTTCTGGGTTTCCAAATTGTCCACATGGCCAGAATTAGCATGTTATGCCTTGGAGGTGCTGGCCTGCCCGGCGGCCAGCGTTTTATCTGAACGTGTATTCAGCACGGCAGGGGGCGTCATTACTGACAAACACAGCCGCCTGTCCGCTGCCAACGTGGACAAGCTGACGTTTATAAAAATGAACCAGGCATGGATCCCACAAGACCTGACCCTCCCTTGTGCAGAGTAGTCCTTAATAACTGCCTTAAACCATGTTGTCTTGTACTCCTGGCCACTTCTTCATTGAAAAATCAATTTTTGAAATTAAGTAGGATCTTGGTGTGCAACCCAGAGTTGAATGAACCTTCCCTCTGTCTGGGTGCCGGGCCAAAGTACATGAAAGTGTCCTTCTCCTGTGCTGGGTGATATGAATGTTATACTTGTGCTGTCTGAAATGTCTCCTTTGTGTGGGTGCAGGGGGCCAAAGTCACTGAAAGCGGCCTTCTCCTGTGCTGGCTGATATAAATGCCTGAATCTCTGCTGTGGGACCTCTCTCCTCTTTCTGGGTGCAGGGGTCAAAGTCTCTAAAAGTGCCCTTCTCCTGTAGTGGTTGATGTGAAACTGATGCTTGTGCTATCTGACCTGTCTCCTCTGTGTCGGTGCTAAGGCCTAAGTCACTGAAAGCGGCCTTCTCCTGTGCTGGCTGATATAAATGCCTGAATCTCTGCTGTGGGACCTCTCCTCTTTCTGGGTGCAGGGGTCAAAGAAACAAAAGGTGGCCTACTCCTGTGGTGGTTGATGTAAAACTGATGCTTGTGCTATCTGACCTGTCTCCTCTGTGTCGGTGCTAAGGCCTAAGTCACTGAAAGCGGCCTTCTCCTGTGCTGGCTGATATAAATGCCTGAATCTCTGCTGTGGGACCTCTCTCTCTTTCTGGATGCAGGGGTCAAAGTCTCTAAAAGTGCCCTTCTCCTGTGGTGGTTGATGTGAAACTGATGCTTGTGCTATCTGACCTGTCTCCTCTGTGTCGGTGCTAAGGCCTAAGTCACTGAAAGCGGCCTTCTCCTGTGCTGGCTGATATAAATGCCTGAATCTCTGCTGTGGGACCTCTCTCCTCTTTCTGGGTGCAGGGGTCAAAGACTCAAAAGGTGGCCCTACTCCTGTGGTGGTTGATGTAAAACTGATGCTTGTGCTATCTGACCTGTCTCCTCTGTGTCGGTGCTAAGGCCTAAGTCACTGAAAGCGGCCTTCTCCTGTGCTGGCTGATATAAATGCCTGAATCTCTGCTGTGGGACCTCTCTCCTCTTTCTGGATGCAGGGGTCAAAGTCTCTAAAAGTGCCCTTCTCCTGTGGTGGTTGATGTGAAACTGATGCTTGTGCTATCTGACCTGTCTCCTCTGTGTCGGTGCTAAGGCCTAAGTCACTGAAAGCGGCCTTCTCCTGTGCTGGCTGATATAAATGCCTGAATCTCTGCTGTGGGACCTCTCTCCTCTTTCTGGGTGCAGGGGTCAAAGAAACAAAAGGTGGCCTACTAGTATGGTGGTTGATGTAAAACTGATGCTTGTGCTATCTGACCTGTCTCCTCTGCGTCGGTGCTAAGGCCTAAGTCACTGAAAGCGGCCTTCTCCTGTGCTGGCTGATATAAATGCCTGAATCTCTGCTGTGGGACCTCTCTCCTCTTTCTGGGTGCAGGGGTCAAAGTCTCTAAAAGTGCCCTTCTCCTGTGGTGGTTGATGTAAAACTGATGCTTGTGCTATCTGACCTGTCTCCTCTGTGTCGGTGCTAAGGCCTAAGTCACTGAAAGCGGCCTTCTCCTGTGCTGGCTGATATAAATGCCTGAATCTCTGCTGTGGGACCTCTCCTCTTTCTGGATGCAGGGGTCAAAGTCTCTAAAAGTGCCCTTCTCCTGTGGTGGTTGATGTGAAACTGATGCTTGTGCTATCTGACCTGTCTCCTCTGTGTCGGTGCTAAGGCCTAAGTCACTGAAAGCGGCCTTCTCCTGTGCTGGCTGATATAAATGCCTGAATCTCTGCTGTGGGACCTCTCCTCTTTCTGGATGCAGGGGTCAAAGTCTCTAAAAGTGCCCTTCTCCTGTGGTGGTTGATGTGAAACTGATGCTTGTGCTATCTGACCTGTCTCCTCTGTGTCGGTGCTAAGGCCTAAGTCACTGAAAGCGGCCTTCTCCTGTGCTGGCTGATATAAATGCCTGAATCTCTGCTGTGGGACCTCTCTCCTCCTTCTGGGTGCAGGGGTCAAAGTCTCTCAAAGTGGCCTTCTCTTGTGCTGGGTGATGTAAAACTGATGCTTGTGCCATCTGACATGGTCTGCCGGGGTCCCATTAAATGATGGCCTACTCCTGTGGTGGGTGATCTAAATGCCTGATTCTCTGCTGTGAAACCTCTCTCCTCCGTCTGGGTGCAGGGGTCAAAGTCTCTCAAAGTGGCCTTCTCTTGTGCTGGGTGATGTGAAACTGATGTTTGTGCCATCTGACATGGCTGCCGGGGTCCCATTAAATGATGGCCTACTCCTGTGGTGGGTGATCTAAATGCCTGATTCTCTGCTGTGAAACCTCTCTCCTCCGTCTGGGTGCAGGGGTCAAAGTCTCACAAACTGGCCTTCTCTTGTGCTGGGTGATGTAAAACTGATGTTTGTGCCATCTGACATGGTTGCCGGGGTCCCATTAAATGATGGCCTACTCCTGTGGTGGGTGATCTAAATGCCTGATTCTCTGCTGTGAAAACCTCTCTCCTCTGTCTGGGTGCTGGTCCGAAATAAATGAGAGTGGCCTTCTCCGGTGGTGGTTGATATGACGCATGATTCCTTGATGTGGGACCTCTCTCCTCTGCCTGGGTGCTGGTCCCAAATAAATGAGAGTGGCCTTCTCCGGTGGTGGTTGATATGAGGCATGATTCCTTGCTGTGGGACCTGTATCCTCTGTCTGGGTGCTGGTCCAAAATAAATGAGAGTGGCCTTCTCTGGTGGGGGTTGATATGAGGCATGATTCCTTGATGTGGGACCTCTCTCCTCTGTCTGGGTGCTGGTCCAAAATACATGAGAGTGGCCTTCTCCGGTGGTGGTTGATATGACGCATGATTCCTTGCTGTGGGACCTGTATCCTCTGTCTGGGTGCTGGTCCCAAATAAATGAGAGTGGCCTTCTCCGGTGGTGGTTGATATGAGGCATGATTCCTTGCTGTGGGACCTCTCTCCAATTGATATTGGTTAATTTTTATTTATTTTATTTTTATTTTAATTCATTTCCCTATCTACATTTGTTTGCAGGGGATTTACCTACATTTTGCTGCCTTTTGCAGCCCTCTAGCCCTTTCCGGGAGTCTTTTACAGCCTGTTTAGTGCCCAAAAGTTCGGGTCCCCATTGACTTCTATGGGGTTCGGGTTCGGGATGAAGTTCGGGTTGAGTTCGGATCACGAACCTGGACATTTTCCGGAAGTTTGGCCGAACCTCTCGAACCCGAACATCCAGGTGTTCGCTCATCTCTAGTTGCCAATAATTAAACCCTGAGACCCTATATCTTATTCAGGCCAGTGTCATCCATTGGTGGCATGAAGAAATCCACTTGTACTTCACTCTGCAAATAATCAAGCATTCCATGTCAGTAAGATCTAGAGAACTACAGTATGTGACTAGTACCTAACGCACTGTAGTTACGATGGCTTATAACATTTATGGTTATGGAGACTTTTCATTCTTTGACATAGAGAATAAGTGTTGCTTTATGTTGGTGTGTGGACATGATCAGTCTAATAAATATTCATGTTAACTGAAGGAAAACTAACTAAAGGGGATATAAAATATTTGGAATGAAAAATATATATAATTTATAGATTTACAGTATGTTTGATATGTATAATATTTATGATATAATTTTCTTTCATTCACAGGAAGTTTTAAGGAGAAACCAGACAAAGGTTGTAGACTTTATATTATTGGGATTTCAAAATCTTGGTCTCTTCCGTATTCCATTTTTTATTCTCATTGGTTTTCTGTATACAGCGATCGTGACTGCAAATTTGTCGATAGTCCTATTAATATTGTTACGTTCCAGCAGCAAAATGAACTCTCCTATGTATATATTTCTTAGTCATCTCTCGCTCACGGATATTTTGATCAGTACAACAGTTGCTCCTAAGACATTACAGGTCATTTTGCTAGGTAACACCAGCATGCCAGCTCTTGGTTGCATTACTCAGTTATATTTCTTTGGGGCGTTCACCATATTAGAATGTTGTCTCCTCACTGTAATGTCATACGATAGATATTTGGCCATTTGTAGACCATTGAGATACACATCTGTTATGAACATTAAACTTCTCAATGGTCTTCTTACATACTCATGGATGGTGGGGTTCCTGCAGTCGCTTATAAGCCACACATTTATCCTGCAACTAGATTTTTGTGGTCCAAATGTAATTGACCATTTCTTCTGTGACATTGCTCCTCTTCTAGAACTTTCTTGCTCTGACAGAACCTGGGTAGAAATTGAAGTTTCTCTTGTGGCTTTGTTTGTTGGTCTTTTCCAGATGCTCTTTATCATCATCACTTATATCCTCATATTTTACTCTATTTTTAACATGTCCTCAAAGGCTGGGAAGGAAAAGGCCTTATCCACATGTAGTTCACACCTGGCTGTTGTGTGCACATATTATGGAACACTTATCATACTCTACTTATCCCCAGCGAGAGGATATTCCTTCAGCTTAAACAAGATGTTATCATTAATTAACACTATGGTGACCCCATTCTTCAATCCCATTATTTATACTATGAGGAATCAGGAGATCAGAATGGCCTTCAAAGTCCTCCTATGTTAGATACAAAACATTAGTTAATAAAAATAATACTAAAATAAAGTAAAAAAAAACTTCTTCTGTGATAAAAACTACTACTGTAATGGGTTAAGAAGCTGTAATTATTCTGCACCACTTTTACACTCAAGATGATGCACAGGTAATCTTGACGAGGATGCAGCGCTCTCGCGAGCACTGCTGCCTTTTCAAACAGCTGATTGGTGGGGGACCTGGAGTCGGGTCCGCAAAGATCTGATAATAATAATCTAGCCTGGCAATAGGTCATCAATAGATACCTGCTACACAACCTTTTTAGCCCTGCATGGGTGTTATGTGACAGCTGGAATTGATGCTCATTTGGCTAGTGATAGCTGGGCTCCTGCTTTATTGGAAGAAAATGTTGTCTGTAATCCTGAGTGTTTAACCCCTTATATTCCATGGCCAAGAGCAACTAAGTGACCTAATTGGCCTGCAAAGGTATGCACTTAAAATTTTTGAATGAATGGATTCCCCAATAGCTTCTAGAGGCAACTGCTCCAGCTGTTGGAAGAGAGTGCTTCCAGTTTTTGAGCTCTCAGATGCCGTGGTCAAGTAGCTACGACTAAGGGTGTATATTCATCCGAAATGCATCAGAAGGTGTGTCTCTTGTGTACTATGTGTCATCATCACCTGTGGATTTTATGATTAAGTTAAAATAAAGGATTCCACGCTGTTTTATGCAGTGTCTGGAGATATTCCTGTGTAACCCGTGCAGAGAAAACAGTTGGTCTAGTGGATGCTGCTGTCAATTACAAGCAGGGACTCACAGCAACAATTATTACTGCTGATCCTCCTGAGGTGAAGTGAACTGCAAATCCCATAAGAACTTACTCCTTCCTGCAGCCAATAGCACAGGGACTATGGGAAAAGGCTAGAGAAGGAGGAGGAACAGCAGCCATCTTAGAGACGGCAGCATGGCCAGGAAACAGAAAGACTGAGAAATCTCCACAGACAGAAGTGAGCCCTGCTTCTATGCAGACAGTACAGCACAGCCCAGACAGCTGGAGTAACCCTTCAGCACAGCCCAGACAGCTCCTGTGTTTCCAGTGATGGGGAGGGGAATTTGACCAGATTGGCGCCCAGGTGGATAGACAGCACGGTTGAGCCAATCAGAGCTGCAGCAGACAGTTAGGTGCCCTAGCAGAACTACCCGAATGCCATTCTTTTTTGGGCTATGAATGTGGGTAGATGGTGCTTACAGTGTCTGCCAGAAGAACAATCTTCGGGAGCCAGAGACAGAATTTAATCAAGCTTGCATTCTGCTGCCAGGGAGTGTCAAGGGAAAGGTTAGAATTAGGAAGAAAAATTGCATGTGTGGAATAGGCAGGCAGGGAAGATGCCTCCTAGCAGAACTGCAGCTACTTAAAACCTTTAAAGCAGCTACCTGCAAGGACATTACTTTCATTTTTCCCTCACTGTAACAGAAAATCCACTACAGCCAGTAATCCATACACCAGTACAGTCCTGACAAGCCAGCAGTCTACCAGAATGATGATTTTAAGAAGCGGTACAATTGAGGACTTTGGGTCCTTTTTAAGATGGAAAACAGCATAATTAATTAATAAAGTATGTTACAAAAATGATTTTGAGGCTACTTAGAGCAGTGAATGAAAATTGTAACAAAGTTTAGTTAATCTTTAGGGTTTTGAAAACTATCATTTTCGTGTCTTACAGTACGCAGAGTAGTGGACAAGAATATCTGTGAGTGATACTAGGCGAAATCTGTGTTGTTTCATCTCCACATAAGTTCATATTAAATTTATTTGGGTTGACGTTTTGAAAGCCAGCATATATGTATCTTACAATACGCAGAGTACCAGATAAAAATATCTGCGAGTGATAACATGAAATGTGTTGTTTCATCTCCATACGGATCAAATAAAATTTATTGGAGGGGACAAAATTTTGAAAACCAGCAAATACATGTCTTACAATACGTAGGGTAGTAAAGAAAATTTCTGTGAGTGGTAACGAAGCACAGGCAAAACTCGGGTCGGGCATTTGATGGAGTACTGACATTTTACTTTTACAAGCTTGTGATTTTATCATCTTTTGAGATAGGAGCTAAAATTATCCTGTAGACCGCACCTGTTGAACCAGTGATTGACTGGTCTAAAAAAGAAAAACTCTCCACAATCTTCTATGTGATTGAATCTGTTATTGGCTGAAGAAGAGCATCACAGTTCGAATTACTTTTAGGACCTGGTGTGAACGAGACCCACTTCACTCGGAACCAGCAGCAATCCCAGTAGGAAGTCAAGGTGTTAGTAATTCAGAACAATTATTATTTGACAGCATATTTATGTGGGTACTACAAGACACAAGGAATAGCAACAATCTACCTGTGTGTATTAACGAGAAATTGAGCATCAAGCACCTGTTCTCCATTAAAGTATTTTCAGTTTTCACACAGTAGTTAAATGTTTTTTTGGGGAAATGCTTTTAATTTAATTAAGCAGCATATATGTATATGTGATTACTGTAGCAATAACTAGAGATGCCGTGAACTTAACATTTTCCGTTCGCGAACAGCGAACGCAAATTTCCGCAAATGTTCATTAACAGGCGAACCGCCATAGACTTCAATAGGCAGGCGAATTTTAAAACCCACAGGGACTCTTTCTGCCACAATAGTGATGGAAAATTTGTTTTAAGGGGACTAACACCTGGACTGTGGCATGCCGGAGGGGGATCCATGGCAAAACTTCCATGGAAAATTACGTAGTGGACGCAGAGTCGGGTTTTAATCCATAAAGGGCATAAATCAACTAACATTCCTAAATTGTTTGGAATAACGTGCTTTAAAACATCCAGTGTGTGTATATGATGAGGTATGATGTTGTATCGATCACGTAGTTTAAGGGTTACGCCCGCTTCACAGTGACAGACCAAACTGTGACAGACCAAACTCCCCGTTTAACGCACTGCAAACAACCGCAAACAGTCCATTTGCACAACCGCAAACTCCCCATTTGCACAAGGTTGGATACCAAGCTAGCCATGTCCCGTTCCTTGTCCTCACTGACGTCATTGAAGGTCTCTTCCTCCACCCAGCCACGTACAACACCAAGGATCCCCGACAGGTGACAACAAGCCCTCTGGAACACCTCTGCTGTGGTTGGTCTTCCACCTCCTCAAAGCCACATTCCACCTCTGACTCCTCTTCTTCAGACTCCTCTCTCAGGTCCAGCAATAGACGACGACAAGGCTGCTTCTGGTGGTGATGGTGACCACAACTCTTCCTCTTCATGCTCATCTACGGCCTGATCCAGCACTCTTTGCAGGGCACACTCCAGAAAAAACGCATATGGGAAGAGGTTGATGATGTTGCCTTGGGTTTGACTGACCAGGTTTGTCACCTCCACAAAAGGACGCATGAGCCTACAGCCATTGTGCATGAGCGTTCAGTAACGCGGCAAAAAAAATACCCAGCTCCGCAGAGGCTGTCCTCTTTTTTTAAATTAAAAAAATCTGTTCTTACCAGTTTAATCTCTGTTTTGTGCCGTATCAGGGGCCGGTGTATGGAATAGATTTTAGGAACCGGTAGATGGAAAAAGATGGTTGGTCAGTCCTCTTCCCTCTAATTTAGGTCACTGCGCGTGCGCCGTATAATGTACTGTGCCACCCTATATGAGTGGTGTGTTAAGTAATACTATTCCTATCAGTTTAATCCCTGTTACGTCCCCTATCAGGGGATGTGTATCGAATAGATTTTAGGAACTGGGAGATGGAAAAAGATGATTGGTCGGTCCTCTTACTCCCAATTTGGGGCACTGCACGTGCGCTGCGCAATGTACTGTGCCACCAATACAAATAGTGTGAACTACTATTCTTACCATTTTAATCTTTGTTAAGTTCCCTATCAGGGGACATGTATTGAATTAAATCCTTGCATTGGGAGATAGAGAAAAAAGCTTCTAATTTTGGGATCTTGCAATAGAATTTGCCACCAATGCAACTAGTGTTAACTAAGTACTATTCATATCAGTTTAATCCAGTGTTCCTCAATTCCAGTCCTCAGGGCCCACCTGTGGGTCATGTTTTCAGGATTTCCTTAGTATTTAGCAGGTGATATAATTAGTGTCAGTGCATCAGGACTCACCTCAGGTACTCATTCTGTGGGATATTCTCAAATCATGACCTGTAGGTGGGCCCTGAGGAATGGAGTTGAGAAACACTGGTTTAATCTCTGTTTTGTCCCTTATCAGGGCCAGGGTCGGTGTGGTGAATAGATTTTTGGAACTGGGAGATGGAAAAAGACCCATGCTCTGTCCACTTCGTTTGAATTTTAGGTCACTGCGTGTGCGCCGTGCAATGTACTGTGCCACCCTATATGAGTGGTGGGCAGTGGGCACAGTACAGTCTGTGGACCTGACACACACTGGCAGGCAACTGAAATTATATTAAAGGGTAAAAATGAAATGACTTTTTTATCTGCAAGGTACTGTGCCACCCGATATGAGTGGTTGGCACTGGCAGTGGGCACAGTACAGTCTGTTAGCCTGACACTCACTGGCAGGAAAATGATATTAAAGGGAAAAATTTAAATGACTTTTTTTTATCTTCAAGGTACTCTGCCACCCTATATGAGTGGTGAACAGTGGGCACAGTATAGTCAGTGGGCCTGACACACACTGGCAGGCAACTGCAATTATATTAAAGGGTAAAAATTAAATGACTTTTTTATCTGCAAAGTACTGTGCCACCCTATATGAGTGGTGTGCACACAGTACAGTCTGTGGGCCTGCAGCCTCTCACACACGCGCAGGCAACTGCAATTTATATATAGAAAAAATAAATAAAAGCAGACTGATGTACCAGCCCTAAAAAGGGCTTTTTGGGGTGCTGTCAGGACGCTGTCCTTACAGTGAATGAGTCTTTGAGGACTGGAGTGGGCACAGAACACTAGTAGCTAACGCTTTCCCTATTAATTCAGCAGCAGCACTCTCCCTGCTCTAACTAACACTACAGCTTCAGAATGAATCTAAGATGGATGCTGTCCTTGCTTTTTGATAGGAGTTGGGAGGGTCTGGGAGGGAGGGTATGCTGATTGGCTGGAATGTGTCTGCTGACTGTGAGGTACAGGGTCAAAGTCGTAGATTGGGACATCTCTAGCAATAACCAATGTATGTATCAAATTGAAATTCCGTCAAGCCTCAATAGTCCAATTACATATATTCAGTTTCCACACGGTTGCAATGTATTTATTTAAATATATATATATATATATATATATATATATATATATATATATATAATTTTTTTTATTTTTATTTTTTGGGGGTCTATTAATTTCATTAGTCAGCATATATACTGCAGAAGTACCCTATCACGGACGTTCCCGTGACAGGGGGAAGGATAGGTGAGACGTGGTTTGATCTAACATGTTTTTCGTTTAGATCAAATGACGTCTGTGTTGTATCTGGTGCTTGCCACACCTTCTTTCCCTCATTTAACCTTGTCTATTTATAGTTGCTTCTCCCACAGTGCTGTGCGGTTTATAGCTTCTGTTTGGACCTTTGGATAGATTGTGGTGGGATCTTGGCTGAGTTCCTGGTGCTTCCATTGCTTCTTTGAAGTTAAGTCTTTCCTTTCCCTTTTGTATTTTGTTTGGGTTCTGTGTGTTGCATTTCCCTATTGTTTGTATTAGGCCTGAAGGAGACTCCTGTTCATCTTTCCTTTTGGAGGAACAGGTAGTCTCGTCCCTGCCATTAGTACCAGGGTCTTATAGGGGTTGATAGGACTCTAGGTATTCCTGCATATGAACTCACCTACCTTTTGTGCTCTGTTCATACTGGTAGTCAGTGAGGATTTTAGTAAGGGTTTTCACTAGGAGGTGTCGATTTTCCTTCCCTAGTTCTCAGGTTTTTTTTCCCTGCCCCCCCCCCCCCCGTTCCCTCTTAAACTTGGTGTGGTGTTTCTCTCCCAGGTGTTTCCCTCCCACACTGAAGTGTGACATATCCATGGTGTGGCTGCAATCTACCTGTGTGTATAAAGTTGAAAATATTTATGTATTTTCAGTTTCAATACAGTTGTAATTTAAATTCTTTTAGGACTTGTTCAATTTACTTAAACAAGCATATAGATGATCAACACCAATACATAAGCCAGCACACAAAAGTATCTTTAAGGGATAAAAAATGTAGCCCTAAATCTGTTTACCTATATTCAATGTTTCACTTTTTGAATATTTTTTCTTTTTTTCGGGTGGGAGGTCATTGTATTCAAACTAGCAGCATCTATACATGATTACTACACCATTAGACATGGTTGTGAACAACGTTATCTGAGAGGCCCAAAAATGTCCAGGTTCCAAACTTAAGACCCAGGGCCAGAATATTGGAAGTAGCAGCTCCAACTATCCAGCCAGAAGTAGTAGTAGTAGTAGGCCACAGTTGTTCTTGCTTGCTTTGGAAATGCGCAACATTACAATTGAGGAGAAGGAGGAGAAGATTCGGAATTGGATCCTCTCAGTCGCAGCAGGGTAAAGAGGAGGTGACTTAAGAGTCTGACACTGTGCCATGG
The DNA here is from genome assembly GCA_033119425.1 of Bufotes viridis. Lineage (NCBI taxonomy): Eukaryota > Metazoa > Chordata > Amphibia > Anura > Bufonidae > Bufotes > Bufotes viridis. The sequence continues at coordinate 11,421,237 of CM065590.1, forward strand.
AGCCAGGGGTCACTGCATTCCTCCTGCTCCCCTCCTTGCAGACCCAAAGAAGGCTTTCAGTGGAGTCCTCCCAGTCTTCACTGCCCCTTCCTAGAGGGGCGCCTTTCATTTTCCTAAGAAGTGGCAACTAAACCCCACCACATCCTACGGCAGAGAGCCAAGAGATTCTCTGTGTTGGCGACAAATGTAAGAGCCCACACCATTTGGACTGCCTTGAGGAGGCAGTTGGGAGAAGGCTGGTGATCTCGTGCATAGCTGTATTGACGATGGTGGCAATAGTGGCATCTGTAGCCATGGCATAGGTGGTGGGAACAGCGACAGTGGCAGTTGGAGAAAACATAGAGCAAGGGAGGTGCGCTGAGAAGCCCATTATGATATCTGACAGTCTGATAAAAAGGGAATAGAGGGAGAGAGAAGCCACAATGGTGAACAGTTGCAGCTATAATACATCAAACAGCAAACATCCTATTGTCTGTCACTTGCCGACTCCACATGCTCCATGCATGGGCTTTTAAAAAAAATGCACTTGTTTGTGCAACGTGCTGGCGATGTCCAGGAGACTATCTCTCTTTTCAGCCATTCTGAAGTGGTGAGGAATGCTCTCTTGGACTTGCAGCATCAGAATGGTATTCAGCTACATCACCTTATCTGCAACTTTCCAACATGCTAGTTGCCCTGTAGCTGTTGGGGACCCACAATGAGAAACTCCCATGGGGGAGAAGGAAGAGGAGGTGCTGCCAATTAAGGAGGAGGGACAGGAGAGGAAAGAGGATGATGATGAAGACGGTGAGACAGGCCATGACACCCAATCGTCTCAGTGGGGGGCACTGAGGTCAAAAATAATGGCTCCATGGGCATGCTGGTCAGAATGGTGAGCTGTATGCTTGCTTGCTTGCTTAAGCAGTGACATTTGTATCGTTGACATCAAGCAGTCTGATGATCACAGGATAGCCATGCTTTTAGACCCTCGCTACTAAAGAAAAATAGGGGAATGTTTTTCTCTGGCAAAAAGAGAGGACAAATGACATTACTACTAGGAGACAATGTGTAAGCATCTTGCCACAACTTATGGTGAACAGGGGCCTGATATCAGCATGTCTGAAAGGGAGGCCCCTCTACGCCACCAAAAAGTCTCCACCCTCCTACCAACACAAGCAGCAGAAGCAACTGGTGTAGTAGAAGCTGCAGCAGCCATTTCTGTCTACTCAACATGAAGGTGCACTTTTTCCATGTACAGGACCAGGTAGAGGCCATTCAGCAAGCCGGCAGATCCCGCCTCAATGCCCAGGTTCAGGCCTACCTAAACTGTGGCCAGTCTCTATTGCATACCCAGTTCCCTGACCCCTTTGATTTCTGGGCAAGGAGACTGGAACAGTGGCCCGATCTTGCACTGAATGCTCTCTATCTTCTTTCTTGCCCTGCCTCCATTGTAATCTCGGAGAGGGTTTTCTTTCTTTTTTTCTTTCTTTTTTGTAATAATGTTATTTTTTAGATCAAATGTAGTGTTGGTTGAGCACCAAGTGCTCTGGTGCTCGAGAAAAACACTTCGGGATGCTTGGGTGCTCTACCCCCTGCTCTGAAGAGGGGAGGGTGTCTGGTTCACAGGACAAGGTCATAAATTGATGAAAACACCACTGAAATGGTTTGGGAACAGCATGAGGAGGATGTCTGGATGCATCTTGGATTCCCATGTCGCTGCTGGGAACGGTGTTGTCCGAGTAGTACGTCACTTTTACAGACTTACAATAATACGCACAAAACCGAAGATAAAATCGCTTTTAGAGGAAGAATTGTTAGAAACACTCTTTCCTGTATATTTACTTGTATATAAAGTGCAAGTGCTGCTAAAAAGTGCAAGTGCTGCCAAAAAGAGGCACTCTGATACAACCTGTATATCACATAAAGGAGGGGCTCATTCACATTGTGGTACGATTGTTCAGGTAGTGGGACTCCTACACTCATAAAGCCTATGCACTAAGTAAGAGGGCTGCCCAAAATTACAAGGGATGCCCAGGGATGGCCCCTGATGGTGGGGACTTCCTGTCCTTGAACCTATACCTATCTTCCCATCACTATTTCCCTAGGGGGGGGGGGGGGGAATAGGCTTGAATCAAAAAACGTACATCTACCGGATTTACTTATGTTAATACCAATCTAAGACCAACATTGACCCTCATGCCCAGACTACAGTGAGTACATGCAATACATATTGCGGCAGATATAAAGGGGCCAACAATTGAAACCATAAAGGAGTACCCGCTCCCATAACAAAAATCTACAAAAACTAAAGCGTAGAGGTACAGTAACAAAATATATATTTTATTGAGTCAAGTAAATACATACATAAAATCGTTGTGTTTAAAAAAGTAGCAGCAAGAAAAACCACCATTCCAGTGGTACACTACATGATAATGATAGTATAAAGGTCCACTTATGTCAAGGGTGTAACTATGGCCGAGTCTCCAGGATACTATGTGACCAAATATAAATATGTGGGGCAGTGAAACCACTGTCACAACTGGCAGCAACGGTATTTAATTGTGAGCATCATGCAATTAAGTGAAGCGCAACAACAGAATAGAACCTATAGTAAACCGTTGGTCATGGAAAAGTAACTAAATGATAATCATAATCACCGTATGCAAGGAGACTCACCTAAATGTAGTGTATCCAAACCGGGATGACGGTACCCCAACGCACGTTTCGGCGTTCCTTCGTCAGGGGGTAGCTCTATCACCGTGGATCATGTGATTATAAAGAATCTATCCTCCAATAAGGTTGCATTCACACCCACTGCAATTGTTTGTATATTTTGTTCACCTGCGTACATAGTGGCGGCATCACGATGGATGCAGATTTACTTATGATACACTTAACACAGCGGTATTCTGCATAGGTATTAATATAAGCCCTTATTTACCAATTAAAGTTTCCTCTATTGGCCTCGACTCATTTCCCCCTGTTTCAATAGGGTTCATCAGGAGGTTCTTTATAGTGTTATAGAGGGCATAACAGAAGAAATACAAATAATACAGAAATGGATCTGATCTCTTGATCAGAGATATCACAGACCATACCGATACAGATACCCCCAATAATTTGATCATGCCAAGGGGAGTGTCGATTATCACATCAGCTCTCAGGTAAGGGACCAAGACCAGTCATGCTTTTTCCACCCTACAATGTAGTGAGATAAAGGTCAGTATGCACACCCAGTCAAAGAACTAGTATCAGTGCAATAAAGGGCTCAATATGTGAGATGACTTACTTAGGTGGCATCAAGCCTAATACGTGTACATATACACAGGTGAGTAGGTTACATTACAGCCGTCCAGATACGTGGCCACCTGATAGTTCCTGTACAAAACTCATCCCAATCATTACATACATTCAACGCTGGCTGATACAATACATCCAACAATATATGCAGTCACTTACTTTAAAAGTCATGAAACCAGCAGGCAGCACATGTGTGCATCAGTGGGAAAGATAAACCAGATCAAGCGCTGCCTGGATATACAGCCATCTGATATTTACTCTATGGAAAAAGTGTATATATTCCAATTACTCCATACACTGATGATAGCTTATTAGACACACCGATGGTGAAAAGCACTTATATTCCTTGGTCCCCACGAGTGATCCCTCCTCTGGCACTTATCAACACTGATGCGCCCGCTATTTTTATATCTCACCGCCAGGTCAGGTCAACGTACGTCAGACGCTGACCTGAATCACTTCCGGTTTCTGTTCCTTCCATCTCCAGTCAGTCACAGGAGGGGCGGTCATGTGATGGTGTGTGATTCACCTTATATTTATTATGTGCGCGCGCTGTTTACAGAGACCTCCGGTCCGTGGAAAGCATCTGCGCCTCACAGACCGGAAGTCCATGTACGCTCCTGCCTCCTATGACCGTAACACCTCATTCGGCAGCGATGCGCCACGGAGCGATGTCATCACTGGAGTTAAGGCAGACCAGGAGCAGAGCTGACCAATGCGCACTGCCCGATGGACCAATATTGCAATTTATGCTAATATTTGCGATTCACCCTGATACATAGATATACACTGAAGCCACATAGACCTCCTTATTTTACATCCTGGAATGGTGTTTATAGGTTACTGTGTCATATATAGTGAGCGCCTTTTTCACTTATATGTGTCAGCCGAGTATAACCAATACCCATAGATATAAATAGCAAAAAATACTGATATTGTATTTTTCTTGATTCTACAGCAATTGGATGCTTCTCGCATCCGGCCAATTAATTAACCCTACAATCAACATTACAGAGTGTGGCCAGGTTATAGAGGGGGCATTTCCATGGTCAGATCAGCAGCACACCCTCGCCACTAATGTTTTAGAGAGTCAGATCACCAGCAGACCCTCAACCATATTTTTTTTCGATGGTCAGGTCAGCTCAGCAGCAATCCCTCAACCATAATTTTTTCGCTGGTCAGCTCAGCAGCAGGCACTCGCCCATAATGTTTTAGAGAGTCAGCTCAGCAGCAGAGTATATGTTCGCATTGCAAATTAAACTTAGAGCTGGGTTCCTAATGATTGCATTTCTAGAATTATATAACGAAGATTGAGAATATAGCGCTATATTCATGATATTTGTTATCTTCGTCAATTCTAGCAATACAAGTTACAACCATTAGGAACCCAGCTTTAAGTTTAATTCTCGATGCGAATATAAATTCGCGTCACATTCGCAATATATAAAATAATGATGAATATTCGATTTTGACGAATATATGACGAATATTCAATCGAATATTCACGAAATATTGCAAAATCGAATATGGCATCTTCCGTTCATCACTACTAAGTCAAGTATAAACTCAGCCTTACAGGTGGAAGTTTGTGTCAAGAAGAAGCGCACTCCTTTTACACAGTCATCAGCTGATTCCACATAGATGTCTACATAACCCACAAAAAATCCTGTCTGTGGAACATATTTTCATGTCTTCTGTGTTTTGTACCCACTCCTGATTTTGGCTACCAAATCATAAGCCAATTCTGATGGGACCATAAAGGCCTTACAGCTGCTACACAGACAGAATCCCTTGTGCGTCTCATATTTCCTTCCTTCTGACAGATCAGAAGAAAGGTAAAATAAATGACGATGTCAGCCAGGCCGAAAGGCAAAGTAGTGGCCCTGTCATGAAGTGGGGAGGGTGGGAACAGCATGAGAAGTCCACAGAGTGACCCTATGACATAGTGGTGAGGTGGAAGCAGCATGAGGAGACTACAGAGTGACACAATGACAAAGTCAAAGCATCAGTAGGCCACAGAGTGGCAAGGTGCCATAGTGTGGACATGGCAGCAGCAGCATGAGACATCAGAGTGGCATAGTGACATAGTGTGGACATGGCAGTAGGAGCATGAGACATCAGAGTGGCATGGTGACATACTGTGGACATGGCAGTAGGGGCATGGTGACATAGTGTGGACATGGCAGCATCAGCATGATACATCGCTGTGGCATGGTGACATAGTGTGGACATGGCAGCATCAGTAGGCAGCAGATATGAGCAAGCTAATGGAGGAGGTGGGAATTTTTATTTACACCAAAATAATTCACCAAAGATTATACCGCATATAAGTGCAGCGTTTATTTCAGAATACAAATCTTTTATTCACCAAAATAGCCAAAAAGAGATTTTACAGCATATAACTGCAGTGCTGATCGATGACTATCTTTTTTATTTATATACACCTCTAAAGCCTTTACCACATATAACTGGAACAGTGAACGCAGAGTATATTTTTCTTTTTTCACGTATATACGCCACTAAAGGCTTTTCAACAAAGGGTAATATGCTGTCTGTCAGTTTCAAAAAACCAACTAACGACTCCTGAAGTGGAGTGATCTGAAGTGAACGGGATGTAGGGGAGGAAGTAGGTCCGCGCTGGAAGAGCGAGACACGGTCCTCGTGCGGTTTCTGTGCTGCTGAAAAGTCCCTGCAGTGCCCAGTAAGAAATACCGCAGATAGATGCGGGCTGGTGTGAAATAGTTTTCATTTTTGTGCAGGGTTATGCATTCACCTGTATTGGTGCGCCACTCTTATGGACGTTGTCATTTAATCGCACAGTGTGTGAAACATAAATACAAAATTTCAACACAATGTAATTCAGTCCATACCGCAAAATGGACTTTCCAACATATAACTGCAGCGCTGAAGGCTGAATATATCCTATTGATTTTTATACAGAAATACGCCACTAAAGGCTTTACCGCATATAACTGCAACAGTGAATGCTGAATATATTTTTATTTTTCTAATGATAAACGTCAATAAAGGATTTCAAGATATAAGTTCAGCACCGAATGGCGAATGTATATTTCTTTTTCTACTGCAATTCGCCAGTCAAGGCTTTAACAGATATAACTGCAACAGTGCAGTGCGTGTATATATATATTTTTTTAGAAAGACGTCCCTGTACGTTTTCTCCAGAAATAACTGCAGAAGTGACCTGAGAAAATATATTTCTTGTTGGACTAAAATAGGTCACTATACGTTTTTAAAAGTGACCTGCGTATATATTTCTTGTATTGTATTGAAAAGCGCCACTAAATTATATCAGCACAGTTAACCGCAAAAGTAAACTGCTTATATATTTATGTTTTTCAACATATAAAGGCCACTAAAGGCTTTTCAACATAGCACTTGCACCCCAATAACTAATTGCTGGAATGACAGAGCTGTATTCCCTACACTTGTAAATCACTTTTTTTTCACAATTAGGATTTTCCTATGACTCTCCCTAGCATCTGCACACATCTCTCCCTCCCTGTCTGTGAAATGATTCCGCTCACTGTCCTTTCCCTGCACTTGTAAATCGCTGGTTTTCACAATGAGGAAATTCCGATTACTCTCCCTACTAGCATCTGCACACATCTCTTCCTCCCTGTGTGTGAAATGATTCCTCTCACTTATCCTTTGCCTGCACTAGTCAATCATCGCTTCTTTCCTTTTGTTTGTTTAGCAATTAGTGTTTCTTTCCCTCTCCCTAGCGACATTTGTCCCTGATCAATGCACAATAGTCAATGCCAGCGTCTAAGATGGCAGCCGTATTTATAGGGCTGTGACATCACCGGGCTGGCTGGCTGCTGATTGGCTGCATGCATTGCACATGACGCCTTCCCAGAGTTCCTTGCCCCATGTCCTTACACATGTAGCAGCCATTTTAGATGACATTGTAGGAAATAAATAATGTAATATGTCACCACGAAGCGCAATGAAATTCGCAATCATTTAGAATCGACTTTTTCATGAAATTCGGAACGAATTCGACTTCGTCAGCTTTGATTCGCTCATCTCTAGTCAGATCAGCAGCAGGCCCTTGCCCCTAATGTTTTAGAGTGTAACCAGCGCGCCCCTTGCTGCAAATGTTTTTGAGGGTCACCAGCAGGCCATCAATCATAATTTTTCAAGGGTGTGTATGATGCCCCCCTTTATGTGTAATAATACAGCCTGTATTGGCATGCTGGTTCCTTGTAATGTTTGGCAGCCCTTTCACTTATTGCATAGGTTTTATGAGTGTAGTAGTTCCACTACCTGAACAATTGTACCACAATGTGAATGAGGCCCTCCTTTATGTGATATACAGGTTGCATCGGAGTGCCTCTTGCTTGTAATTTCTGGCAACACTTGCACTTTATACATAAGTAAATATAAAGGAAAGAATGTTTCCTAACAATTTTTCCTCTAAAAACTATTTTATCTTCGGTTTTGTGCGTATTATCGTCAGTCTGTAAAAGTGGCATACTACTCAGACAACATCGTACCCAGCAGCGACCTGGGAGTCCAAGATGCATCCAGACATCCTCACCATGTTGTTCCCCATTCATTTCAGTGGTGTTTCCATCAATTTCTGACCATTTCATGTTTACTAGTCACCCTCCTCTCTTCAGAGCAGGGGGAGCCTGGTTTAATGCTTGGGTTCTCCCATTGACTTCCATTTTGCTCAGGTGCTCGGTAGAGGAGTTCTACTCGAGCACCCAATCAACACTACTCTAAAGACTTTTGTGGCATGTATTAGTAGCAAAAGAAAAATTTATTTACCGTTCAACGGTGCAGCAGTTATATGTTATAAAGCCCTTTTTGTTGTGTATTAGTGGGGAAAGAAAGGGCTTAATTGCCGTTGTGTGGTGAAGTGAGAAAATTACTTCACTACACTTTTTTTGGAGTGTTTTAATTTCCTTTTTATTTAGTTATTTGATCGAAAAGTATTTCAGACAGAGAAGTGCCTGGCCCTGCACATGGGAGTTGCAGAGATCGTGTGTTTAGTGCGGCGGGGCCATAGTTTCCCCCAGAAGAACTCGCTTGTCTACCCAAAATGTGGGGAGACAGAACTTTGTCAAGATGAATCAGGCATGGGTTACCCAGGATTTCCACCCATCAATGCCTGATGCATCAGACTAGATCAACCATGGAGCGATACAAACACTTTCACAAAAGAGAGCGGTTTCGTCTGGCTACTTGCCTCAGCTACTATTCTGATTCTGTCACCCACCTGATGCAACACATCTGATGCCAAGTGCTCCTTCTTTCACCCACCATCTTAAGCTTGTACTTTTATTGCCACTCATCTCCCCACTCTGTCACCGGGTCACTCTGTGGTCTCCTGATGCTGCTGCCAACACCTCACTATGTGACCTTGCCACTCTGTGGTCTCCTGATGCTGCTTCCACCTCCACACTCTGTCACCGTGTCACTGTGTGGTCTTCTGATGCTGCTGCCACCTCCATACTATGTCCACCTTGCCACTCTGTGGTCTCCTGATGGTGCTGTCACCTCCACACTATGTCACGTGTCCACTCTGTGGTCTCCTGATGCTGCTGCCACCTCCACATTATGTCACCTTGCCACTTTGTGGTCTCCTGATTCTGCTGCCACCTCTACACTATGTCACCTTGCCACTCTGTGGTCTCCTGATGCTGCCGCTACCTCAACCCTATGCCACCTTGCCACTCTGTTGCCCTCTGATGCTACTGCCACCTCCACACTGTCATTGTCCCACCCTGTGGCCTCCTCCTGATGCTGCTTCCGCCACCTCCACACTCTGTCATTGAGCCACTCTGTGGCCTCCCGATAATGCTTATGCACTAATAAAGGAAAACTGAAAGAAGTTCACTAAAATGGAACTATGAGCGGAATCCCTAATATGTACCAATACCTACTCAGACAATAATATACAAGGCCACTTGTACCATTTAACCAACGGGGTCAAACAAAGCACATGCTAATAGGAACACCCATGAGTAATGCAGAGGCAAACGTCATTTACCACGTGACGGCAAACGTCATCTCTGTGGAGTCCCGCGAGACGACGCTCTAGTCCATGATTTGGCAGGGTGCCATGATATTTAGATTGGTGAACACTCATGGGCCTATGCACAGGTAAAGACTATATAATACTAATTACTTGAGGTATATAGGATGGTCGGTTGGTATAGTCAGACATGCTCCTTGAAAAAGCCGAGCGAAACGCGCGTCAAGGTGCGCTCCCTTCTGGTCTGTGGTCCGATTCTCTACCAATTCTACTCCTTTGAGATATTTTTATATATATTTTTTGCCTCTGCATTACTCATGGGTGTTCCTGTTAGCATGTGCTTTGTTTGATCCCATTGGGTAAATGGTACAAGTGGCACTGTATGTTCGTGAGAAAATTGATTTTCTTGTAAAATTCGGTGAAGGAAAGTCAAATTTAATTTTGAGCACTCTGCAACCTTGACTTTCATCTGTTGCTCGGTATGTATATTCGACATACTAAAAGTTTATGGTACGTTACTCTGGTCTCGTACTCTTTAGCAACAAGAGCCACTAACTACCTTAGAAGTGCATTCTGATCAACAAAACTATAGGTTCTGCACAACGAATTTCAGCTCTTTATTTTGACGGCCAATGGTAAAACCCAGAGACCCCATGACACTCTGCATCTCATTCAGGTTACTGTCATCCATTGGTGGCATAAAGAGATCCACAAGTTATTCACTCAGTTAGTATTTAAAATTCTGTTCTTTCTTCTCAAAGATTCCTTGCCAGTAGAATCTAGATAACTGAAGTATGAGACAAGTACCTATTTCAGTTATTTTTGAATAAATATAAAATTTACAGATTTCTGTTTGATACGTATAATATTTATGATATCATTTTCTTTTTTTCATTCATAGGAAGAGGAAGTTCTAAGGAGAAACCAGACAAAGGTTGAAGAGTTTATACTTTTAGGATTTCAAAATCTTGGCCTCTTCCGAATTCCAATGTTCATCTCAGATGCCTTGATCCGTGATGAACGCAGCATCTGAGGGGTTCAATGACAGCAGGGGGGGGCAACAACTGTTCGTCAGAAAATTGATTTTCTTGTAAAATTCGGTGAAGGAAAGTCAAATTTAATTTTTGAGAACTTCTCTCATCACTAATAACAAATTATCTTTTTTCTGCAATTGAAGCCAGGCAAAGAAGCAGGAGTGGACTGTGGGCTGTGATGACCACAGCTAGTCTTAATCCTAAAATGGAGCAGAGAGGCAGGTGGGGGCATGCTTTAAGAACTGCTTAGTTAGATCTGTGATCTACTTAAATCCTGTTTCTCCGTTTTCTAAATGCCAGTTATTATTCATTACCCTGGTTTGTCTCCCTGTTCATTTTGTAAAAAAAACCTATGCTTATTGACTTGACTAATTTACCCAAAAACTTTTTTTGACTTTTCCCTTATGTTTGCTAAACCAGGTGGCTAGCATCAAGTCCAGCATTGGATGTGCATTTTGCTAGACAGGTTACCAGTACTGTCATAGTTTTCTTATAGCAATTCTTTATTTTCTGTTTATGTGTTAATTGACTGTTTGTGTTCACCATCAATGATATCTCTAGAGGAAATTACCATCTCATTTAATTGGCATTTATGTGAATCATGTTTGGAATAATCATTGTCTGGAGTCTCTTACCAGTCTCCAGAGATTATATTATGGAAGGATATAAACGGATCTCTGAAACATGACACCTCATATTGTAGCAGGTTTTATATCATCTGTCATATATTAGCATCTGGTGAAAACCTCAGATACAAGGTCAAGTATAGCTAAAAATCAGTTTAGCACTTTCAAGAAATTAACAGATTTTTTGGTGACATTAGTGATACATAATGCAGTGAAGAGATTAAATATTAGGCGGAACCTATAGAGAAAGAAAAATTCTCTTCACTCTTTTATCAGCCTAATGATTCTGTAGATGGAATGAAAATAGAAAAGCAAAATAAAGTAAGTGCAAAATAATTATCCATTATTCCCTTCATTCATTATAATGGTCCTCCTCCCTCCCACCCCTTTGGTCAGCCATGCAGAGGTGTTCTTTCCATTCATCATAGTGCTCTGTCCTGATGTGAGTATGACACTTGACTTCAGGATTGGGGCCATAGTATAGATCATCCTGTCTTCATCATAATTGATAAGGTCATTTAATTTTGAGCACTCTGCAACCTTGAGTTTCATCTGTTGCTCGGTATGTATATTCGACATACTAAAAGTTTATGGTACATTACTCTGGTCTCGTACTGTTTAGCAACAAGAGCCACTTACCACCTTAGAAGGGCATTCTGATCAACAAAACTATAGGTTCTGCACAACGAATTTCAGCTCTTTATTTTGACGGCCAATGGTAAAACCCAGAGACCCCATGACACTCTGCATCTCATTCAGGTTACTGTCATCCATTGGTGGCATAAAGAGATCCACAAGTTCTTCACTCAGCTAATATTCTAAAATTCTGTTCTTTCTTCTCAAAGATTCCTTGTCAGTAGAATCTAGAGAACTAAACTAAAGAGATAGATTGTTGATCCAGGGAGTTATTCTGATGCCTGATTGGAGTCGGGAAGGAATTTTTTTCCCTTAAGTGGGGAAAATTGGCTCTACCTCACAGGGTTTTTTTGATCCTCTGGATCAACTTGCAGGAAACAGGCCGAACTGGATGGACAAATGTCTTTTTTTGGCCTAATATACTATGTTAATATGTTACTATAGTATGAGACAAGTACCTATTTCAGTTATTTTTGAATAAATATAAAATTTAGAGATCTTCTGTTTGATATGTATAATATTTATGATATCATTTTTTTTTTTTCATTCATAGGAAGAGGAAGTTCTAAGAAGAAACCAGACAAAGGTTGAAGAGTTTATACTTTTGGGATTTCAAAATCTTGGCCTCTTCCGAATTCCATGTTTTATTCTCATTGCTTTCCTGTATACAGCAACCGTGACTGCAAATTTGACCATCGTCCTTTTAATATCATCACGTTCCAGCAGCAAAATTAACTCTCCTATGTATATTTTTCTTAGTCATCTTTCGCTCTCAGATGTTTTGATAAGCACCAATGTAGCTCCTAAGGCATTACAGGTCATTTTACTAGGTAACACCAGCATGCCAGCTCTTGGTTGCATGACTCAGTTATATTTCTTTGGGGCCTCTACCATTTTAGAATGTTGTCTCCTCACTGTGATGTCTTATGATCGATATTTGGCCATTTGTAGACCATTGAGATACACGTCTGTTATGAACATTAACCTTCTTAATGGTCTTATTACATACTCATGGATGGTGGGGTTCCTGCAGTCACTTTTTACCTGCACGCTAATCCTACAACTAGATTTTTGTGGCCCAAATATCATTGATCACTTCTTCTGTGATGTTGCTCCTCTGCTAGAACTTTCTTGTTCTAACAGAACCTGGGTAGAAATTATAGTTTCTATTGGGACTGTGTTTGTTGGTGTTTTCCAGTTGACATTTATCATCATCACTTATATCCTCATATTTTACTCCATTTTTCACATGTCCTCAAAGGCTGGGAAGGAAAAGGCCTTATCCACATGTAGTTCACACCTAACGGTTGTGTGTACATTTTATGGAACACTCATCGTATTGTACTTCTCTCCAGCGAGAGGATATTCCTTCAGCTTAAACAAGGTGTTATCTTTAATTAACACTATGGTGATCCCATTCTTCAATCCCATTATTTATACTATGAGGAATCAGGAGATCAGAATGGCCCTTAAAGTCCTCCTATATTACAAAAACATTAATTCATAAGTAGGGATCAGCGAACCCAATGAGAGAACTCGTGGCTGCAGTGCAGCTAATCAACAAGTGTTTAAGCTGTGGGCACTTTGAAGCCATCACAGTCATGTCTAGTATTGACATGGCTGTGATTGGCCAGTGCAGCACGTGGCCCTACATGTATAAATGCCGGATCACAGGTTACGCTATCATTCTGCTCTGACAGGACGCTGCAGTGAGGGACAGTGTTAGGGTTCTATTATTTTTAATACCTCTACAGGTGACCTGTAGGTATTTTTGGTCAGTGCAATATAACTCCTTTGCACCAGTGACACAGAAATACAATAATTCATCGGGCCGTCTGTGGGTGACCTGAAGCCATTTTTGGGATTTCATCCTTCTTACTGTTATAGGAGAGTTAATCAGTCTGTTAATTGTGGCGGTGACATAAAGCTTTTTGGGGAGGGAGATACACCTCATCTGCATCCGAGACAAGGAAGTACAATAGTTAATCTTTCTGTTAATTCTGTTAATTCTGTTGGTGACCTATTGCTATTTTATTGGGTTAAAATGGCCGCACCCAGCCATTGTTATACTCCAGCGCACTTTGTGTGTTCTCTTTGCTATTCCCCAATGTTTTGGGGCCTGCACAAACCAAAAATAAATAAAATAAAAATAAAATTAAAAAAATTAAATAAATAATAATAAAAAATGTTGGCTTCCTTCTCCACCTCTTCCACATGCACCGCCATGCCCACCTCCTCCTTCTCTAAGACCTCCTTCCTGGCTCAAGAATATTATGTCTTATATTGAAAAATATATTGGCCACACCCCCAAAAATGGCTGAAAATCACACACAGAATTGACAGACACATAAAAAAAAAAAAAAACAGAAACAGTGTTGGCTTCCTCCCCCACCTCCTCCACCTCTTTCACCTACACCACTATATCCACAGCCTCCTCAACGTCCTACTCCACTCAACTTGCACCACCTGGTTCAAGATTTTTTTATTTTTATGTATTGTATTTTAAACCTTTCCCTATCCACATTTGTTTGCAGGGCAATTGTTCTGCTCTTATGTCCACTTTGGAGCCTTTTGCGGCCCTCTAACCCTTCTATGACTTTTTTACAGTTAATTTCCAGCCCCAAAGTTCAGGTCCCCATTGACATCAATAGGATTCGGTGTTCAGGGTCAAGTTCGGGATCCGAATCAAACTTTGAAACAAAGTTCGGCCGAACCCGTGGAACCCGAACATCCACCGTTCCACTCATCACTAGTCATAAAAATAAATACTAAGATACTTTTCTGCGATAATATATACTACACATTGTAATTGATTATGATACATACAGTTTTCAACCCTCTACTTTGTACATAACAGTTGAAAGACTGAATGTAAAGGTCCTTTTACATGGAATGATGTACAAACAGATTTCTTCCTTCCCAAAAATCTGATGATCACTAGTGGAGGACACCAGTGCATTTACATGTACCGATCTCCTCCAGTTCCTCCAGAGTATGGGGAGGAGTAATCTTTAGTGCCATCGCTCTTCTCTATGCTGACTAGTTGTTTCCCGGGAGAATATTGGGTTTACACAATACGATCTGCTGTTCTGAAACAAGGATTTTTCTTGCTGCACTAACGATCCAATTACCGGATAAACAAGCATTTTATTGATTCATTGGGTAATCGGCAGTACATTTGCACTGCCAGATCATCGCTAACAAGCGTTACTATGAATGCTCGTTAGCGATGATCTTTTCAATTCTCAGCCCTTGTAAAGGGCCCTTAAGTCTAAAACTAGTGTTTAGCGAATCGAAGCATCCAAAGTGCAATTTGATCCGAAGTTTAGGAAAAAATTGTTTTGCCACAAATCCAAATTTCCTTGTACTCAGTGGTAATGAATCCTTTTTATCTATATTACCTAAAATAGCTACTGCACATGTTACAAAATGAAACTAATAAGCCATGTAATGTAATATAAATGAATGTAATATAACCTATCATGCCGTGCAGCCAGCCAATCTGTAGATAGCCATCCCCTGTGGTGTCACAGTCCTATAAAAGCCTCATCACGTGCAGTCTCCACCATTTCACTGTAAGGTGAGCATAGAGAAATATGTGACAATCGCTTATGCACTAGGGAAAGTGTTGCAGAAAGCTATTAATAGAAGAATAATGGATAGGGAGATTGCATGGACAGTGTGGAAACAGTGTAGGGGGATTGTAGGAAGACATTTAGACACTGTAGGGTGAGCATAGGGAGACTGCAGGGACAGTGCAGGTTGAGTATAATCACCCTGTGCATCTTGTTTACCTGCTTCTACATTCCCAGTTAATTTGTTAGTTTATACATAGAATTACTGTGCCTCATGATTAAATGGCTGTGTAATATATCGTCATGTGCATCTTGTTCAACTGCTGCCACATTCTGCACTAAAAAAGAAAGTGAAGTAGATAAACGCGGTGCTGTGAAAGTCAATGCTAAGGGGGTGGGGCATTGTGAATATCACCGTTAATGGACCGGGGTGCTGTCAATGTCTCTAGTAAGGGGGTAGGGTTCTGTGGAGGTCACTGTTAAATGAGCGTATTGCTGTGAATGTCACAATTAAGAGGACAGGGTGTTGTGCTGTTGAGGTCACTGTTAATGAGGTGGGGTGTTGTGGAGGTCACTGTTAATGGGGTGAGATGCTATGGAGGTCCCTGTCAAGGGGGTGGGGTGCTGTCAAAGTCACAGTTAAGGGGATTGGGTGCTGTGGAAACCATAGTTAAGGGGTCAGAGTGCAGTGGAGATCATTGTTATGGAGAATAGTTCATACAATAACTATTGTGTAACTCCCGGGGTATATAGGGCTACTAGTGATTTTTCATAAAATAGAGAGCACGGATCGACCTTCTGGGCACCTTTTGATAAATACAATAAACACACAAACAAAACAATTCTTCATACTTGGGAAGTGTTGGGGACTTTTTCTAGTACATATTAAAGCTACCAATAAGCAGATAGAGACTATGCATGCCACTTTGTAAAATGCTTCAAATATTGTATTGCTAAGAACTACAGATGAGTACGGTGAACCGATGTACAAAGCAGTAAGTAAACATGTAGTACAGATGCAGTGGAGACAGACATATCTACCATTCACTGGTTAAGGTAACAAATAGCTGCATGGGAGATTCCTACCAAAGGTCCCCTTGGCAGTGGTGTAACCACTGAGACATCTAATAGATCAATCATGGCGGTACAATCTCAGATCTTCAGCTGGTTGAACTCTCCATTGATCCATTCTGCAGTCATTGTTCTTATGCATCCTTCCAATTTAATGTTTCTGTAGGTGAACAAAAAAAGTGTGTGCCCCCAAGGGGAGCCACATGGTGTCTGGTCTACGATATTGAATATGATAGACAAGGATCTCAGCCTCCATTTGACATCTGTGAATTGGTCTTCTGGACCTCAGATGAATGTCCTGGGAAGAAGCAGAGCCCCTGTCACTCTCTAGACAGATGGAGTATTATGTCTCTGACTAGAGATGAGCGAACACCTGAATGTTCGAGTTCGAGAAGTTCGGCCGAACTTCCCGAAAATGTTCGGGTTCGGGATCCGAACTCGACTTGAACTTTATCTCGAACCCGAACCCCATTGAAGTCAATGGGGACCCGAACTTTTAGGCACTACAAAGGCTGTAAAATAGTCCAGGAAAGGGATAGAGGGCTACAAAAGGCAGCAAAATGTAGGTAAATGCCCTGCAAACAAATGTGGATAGGGAAATGAATTAAAATAAAATAAATAAAAATTAACCAGTATCAATTGGAGAGAGGTCCCTCAGCAAGGAATCATGCGTCATATGACCCACCACTGGAGAAGGCCACTCAGTTATTTCGGCCCCAGCACCCAGACAGAGGAGAGAGGTCCCACAGCAAGGAATCATGCGTCATATCACCCACCACTGGAGAAGGCCACTTTCAGTTATTTCGGCCCCAGCACCCAGACAGAGGAGAGAGGTCCCACAGCAAGGAATCATGTGTCATATCACCCACCACTGGAGAAGGCCACTTTCAGTTATTTCGGCCCAGCACCCTGACCGAGGAGAGAGGTCCCACAACAAGGAATCATGCGTCATTTCACCCACCACTAGAGAAGGCCACTTTCAGTTATTTCGGCTCCAGCACCCAGACAGAGGAGAGAGGTCCCACAGCAAGGAATCATGCGTCATATACCCACCACTGGAGAAGGCCACTTTCAGTTATTTCGGCCCAGCACCCAGACCGAGGAGAGAGTTCCCACAGCAAGGAATCATGCGTCATTTCACCCATCACTAGAGAAGGCCACTTTCAGTTATTTAGGCCCCAGCATCTAGACAGAGGAGAGAGGTCCCACAGCAAGGAATAAGGCGTCATATCACCCACCACTGGAGAAAGCCACTTTCAGTTATTTAGGCCCCAGCACCCAAACAGAGGAGAGAGGTCCCACAGCAAGGTATAAGGTGTCATATCACCCACCACTGGAGAAGGCCACTTTCAGTTATTTCGGCCCAGCACCCAGACAGAGGAGAGGTTCATTCAACTTTGGGTTGCAACGCAAGATCATGGTAAAGTTAAAAAAATGAGGATTCAATAAAGAAGTGCCCCGGAGTACAAGAATACATGGTTGAGGGGGAGGCAGTTATAAATGTCTATTCTGCACAAGGGAGGCCCAGGTCCTGTGGGATCCATGCCTGGTTCATTTTTATGAACGTCAGCTTGTCCACGTTGGCTGTGGACAGGCGGCTGCGTTTGTCAGTAATGATGCCCCCTGCCGTGCTGAATACACGTTTAGACAAAACGCTGGCCGCTGGGCAGGCCAGCACCTCCAAGGCATAAAATGCTAATTCTGGCCACGTGGACAATTTGGAGACCCAGAAGTTGAATGGGGACGAACCATCAGTCAGTACGTGGAGGGGTGTGCAGATGTACTGTTCAACCATGTTAGTGAAATGCTGCCTCCTGCTAACACGTTCTGCATCAGGTGGTGGTGCAGTTAGCTGTGGCGTGGAGACAAAACTTTTCCACATTTCTGCCATGCTAACCCTGCCCTCAGAGGAGCTGTCCGTTACACTGCTGCATTGGCGACCTCTTGCTCCTCCTCTGCCTTCGCCTTGGGCTTCCACCTGTTCCCCTGTGACATTTGGGAATGCTCTCAGGAGCGCGTCTACCAGCGTGCACTTGTACTCGCGCATCTTCCTATCACGCTTCCTATTACGCCAGTGATGGGCCTGAGCTGTGTTGGGTGCCACCCCGCTGTGAACCTGCCTCATCCTCCTCCACCTCCTCCTCATCCTCCTCGTCCTCCAGTAGTGGGCCCTGGCTAGCGACATTTGTACCTGGCCTCTGCTGTTGCAAAAAACCTCCCTTTGAGCCACTTCTAACAGACTGGCCTGAAAGTGCTAAAAATGACCCCTCCTCCTCCTCCTCCTCCTCCTGGGCCACCTCCTCTTCCATCATCGCCCTAAGCGTTTTCTCAAGGAGACATAGAAGTGGTATTGTAACGCTGATAACGGTGTCATCGCCACTGGCCATGTTGGTGGAGTACTCAAAACAGCGCAACAGGGCACACAGGTCTCGCATGGAGGCCCAATCATTGGTGGTGTAGTGGTGCTGTTCCGCAGTGCGACTGACGCGTGCGTGCTGCAGCTGAAACTCCACTATGGCCTACTGCTGCTCGCACAGTCTCTCCAGCATGTGCAAGGTGGAGTTCCACCTGGTGGGCACGTCGCATATGAGGCGGTGAGCGGGAAGGCCGAAGTTCCGCTGTAGCGCAGACAGGCGAGTAGCGGCAGGATGCGAACGCCGGAAGCGCGCACAGACGGCCCTCACTTTATGCAGCAGCTCTGACATGTTGGGGTAGTTGTGAATGAACTTCTGCACCACCAAATTCAGCACATGCGCCAAGCAAGGGATGTGCGTCAAACCGGCTAGTCCCAGAGCTGCGACGAGATTTCGCCCATTATCGCACACCACCAGGCAGTGCTTGAGGCCCACCGGCAGAAACCACTGGTCGGTCTGTTGTTCAATACCCCGCCACAACTCCTGCGTGGTGTGGGGCCTGTCCCCCAAACATACTAGTTTCAGAATGGCCTGCTGACGTTTACCCCGGGCTGTGCTGAAGTTGGTGGTGAAGGTGTGTGGCTGACTGGATGAGCTGGTGGAAGCAGAGGAGGAGGAAGCCGAGTAGGAGGAGGAGGCTACAGGAGGCAAATAATGATGCCCTGCGATCCTTGGCGGCGGAAGGACGTGCGCCAAGGAACTCTCCGCCTGCGGCCCAGCTGCCACTACATTTACCCAGTGTGCAGTTAGGGAGATATAGCGTCCCTGGCCGTGCTTACTGGTCCACGTATCTGTGGTTAGGTGGACCTTGCCACAGATGGCGTTGCGCAGTGCACACTTGATTTTATCGGATACTTGGTTGTGCAGGGAAGGCACGGCTGTCTTGGAGAAGTAGTGGCGGCTGGGAAGAACATACTGTGGGACAGCCATGGACAACAGCTGTTTGAAGCTGTTTGTGTCCACTAGCCTGAATGACAGCATTTCAATGGCCAGTAGTTTAGAAATGCTGGCATTCAGGCCCAGGGCTCGAGGGTGGCTAGGTGGGAATTTATGCTTTGTCTCCAAGGTTTGTGAGATGGAGAGCTGAACGCTGCCGTGTGACATGGTGGAGATGCTTGGTGACGCAGGTGGTGTTGTCGGTGGCACATCCTCTGTTTGGTGGGCGGCAGGTGCCAACATTCCTCCCGAGGCGGAGGAAGAGGCCGAGGCAGCAGCAGAAGAGGGAGAAGGGGGAGCCCGAGTGAGTTCCTTGCTTTTAAGGTGTTTACTCCACTGCAGTTCATGCTTTGCATGTAGATGCCTGGTCATGCAGGTTGTGCTAAGGTTCAGAACGGTAATTCCTCGCTTCAGGCTCTGATGGCACAGCGTGCAAACCACTCGGGTCTTGTCGTCAGCACATTGTTTAAAGAAGTGCCATGCCAGGGAACTCCTTGAAGCTGCCTTTGGGGTGCTTGGTCCCTGGTGGCGGTGGCAAGTAGCAGGCGAACTCTCTTGGCGGCGGCTGTTCTGCTTTTGCCCCCTGCTCCCTCTTTTGCTACGCTGTTGGCTCAGTCTCACCACTGCCTCTTCCTCTGAACTATGAAAGTCCAAGCAAAATATAGGAAAAGGGGCTCAATCCAAAAAAAAAAATGGAATGAAAGAAGCACTTAGCGCACATTTTAGATCAAAATTATGTCGGGCCCAAGTACCACGTCACAGTGGCTTCCACACAATGTTCCTTAACATTACAGATACTACCTCTCATGGACTTACCAGTTTCCATTTATTCAGGGAACTACAGGAACCAGGTAAATTTCTTTTGTGCTGAGAAGTTCCAGGTACTTGGGCGTTGCTCAGTTCAAAAGAGGCGCCACCCTCAATATATACTATAAGACAGAGTTCAGACTAAGCAGATATGCATCTACACTCACAAGTGCATAGCCGTAAGGCAAGCAAGGTTGGTTAAAAGATGGCTGCACAATACATCATAAATTAATAGCAAAACATAGGAAAAGGGGTTCATTCCAAAAGCTAGTATGCCTGCTACTGCCCAGCGCTCTCAGGGACTGAGCACACCAAAGCCAGCTCCAATGAGTTCCCTGGCGTGGCAGTTCCTCAAACAATGTGCTGATGACAAGGCACGAGCAGTAGTGTTCGTTGAGCATGCTCTGCCAAACACCAGTTCGGGTCGAGCATCGCTATGCTCGGCACATCTCGGTGTTCGGCCGAATACTGTGTGTGATCGTGTGTGATGCTCGAGTCAGTGTATTTAAATGTAATTTAGCCTCTATTTTTGAAAAGTTTCTACCGGGATTCAAACTCACAACCTTGTACATTATGGCCAAGAACCTTAACCACTTCACTATAGAGAGATCCCTGGCCCCTGAATGACAGCAAAATTTCTGTCCTTTGAAATGCTGTCATTCCGTCTGGTGGACACGGACACTTTTAAAAACCTTATGGCAGTGGCTGTCCCACAGTACGTGATTCCCAGCTGCCACTACTTTTCCAGGCGAGCCATCCCTGCTCTGCAAAACCAAATCAGGTGTGCACTGTGCAATGCCATCTGTGGCAAGGTCCACATAACCACCAATATGTGGACCAGGAAGCACAGGCAAGGACATTATATATCCCTAACTGCACACTGGGAAAATGCAGTGGCGGCTGGGCCTGAGGCGGATAGCAGTTTGGCGCATTTCTTTCCGCCATCGCGGATTGCAGGACGTTTCTCATTGCCTCCTCCTCCCACTCCATTTCCTCCTCTACCACCTCCTCATCCGGTTAGCGTAACACCTTTACCACCAACTTCAGCACAGCCAGGGGGAAACGACAGCAGGCAGTTTTGAAACTCATCTGTGTGGGCGGAAAAAAAACACACCGCGCTGGAGCTGTGGACGGGCATGGAACAACAGACCGATGAGTGGTTGGTGCCACTGAGCCTTAAGCCTAGCCTGGTGATGTGCGATAACGGCTAAATCTTGTAGCAGCTCTGGGCCTAGCCGGTTTGATGCACATCCCTGGCCTGGCACATGTGCTGAATGTGGTGGTACAGAGGTTCCTGAAAAATTACCCCGATATGTCAGAGCTGCTGAAGAATGCAGGCCGTCTGTGCCTGCTTTCGGCATTCTCACCCTGCTGCTGCCCTGTCTGTCTGCTCTGCAGCTTAACTTCGGCCTTTCCGCTCACTGCCTCATATACGATGTATCCACAAGGTGGAACTCCACCTTGCACATGCTGGAGATACTGTGAGAGCAGCAGCAGGCGATAGTGGAGTTTCAGCTGCAGCACGCACGGGTGAGTCGCTCTGCCGAACAGCACCACTTCACCACCAACGAGTGGCACTCCAGGTTTTTCATATACCTGCGTTCACAAAATACAGGTTGCGGGTTTTGATATTCCTGCTTCAACTAACAATTGATTGAGGGCTGCAATATACCTTTACACAAATACCGCTTTTCTCAACGGACTTAGGCACAGGGTCATTTAGAAAATGACAGGCAGAGGAAGAGGCAGGCCGTCGGGCAGGTGCACCAGGTTGGAGCCTAAGTGGAAAGTTGGAGAAGGCGCGTGCATTAACTTCAAAGGGCGCACTAAAGTTGGTTGAATGGCTCACTCAGCCTTCTGCTTCTGCACCTTTCTCATTCTCTGTATCTGCACCCTCATCACACTCTGCTGTGTGCACCCCCAAAGACACTACCACCACCATCACCATAGCCGCTCCACTCGAATCAGAGTTATTATTTTCCCATCCATTCCTAGACCTTACCGATGCACAGCCATTCTTTCCATGGGATTAGAAAGAGGAGGAAGCAACGGCCGCCACCCAGCAGTCTGACGACACTACCCAGATCAACCCAAGTAGGGAGGGAGGTCCCCGCTGTTGCTGCCTACTCTGAGATCTCTAATGTCAGTGGTGGCAAAGGTAGGAAAATCTATGGCACACCAAAGTTCTCATTAGGTGATGCTTTTAATGTATAACAGAAAGTTACATCATTATGTGTTCAATTTTCAAGTGATATAATACAGTGTAAGGCCATAGTATCAGTCCCAACGTTTTGGTCAAATTATAACCTTTATCAAGGGATCTAAAAAGAAAAAGGGTGGAATATATTGGTACATAGACAAGCAAAATGATGGTATGGAGTAGATATACACAATATATCAATTATACAGTATATATACTTAGATACATGAATACATCAATACATTGTCTGACCTATATCGTGCAGAATCCAGCGCTATAGGAATGAAGTGGTCTTAAATACAGGTGCATGTATAAAGTGGTGGTGAAGGTGACAATGACGTGTCGATGTGTGGGTACCCATAAGAGAGGAAGAGTAGGGGAGTTCAGAGGGAGAGACAGAGCAGCAGAGAGGGAGGAGAAGCAGGAGAAGCAGGCAGAGCTTGCAGGGCACAGGAGGCAAAAAGAAGACTGAAAATGTATCTGGAGCGAGCCATCCACCATGCACGGTCACCTCTGGCGCTCCCAGAACGCCGGCACATGGCTCGGCAGCGTGGGCTTTTTTTAACGTGTCAGCTGCTTACAATAGTGTTGCCACCTGCAGCCTGTGCTGTCAACACATAAGTCGCTGTAAGCTCAACATTCACCTAGGGACGACCAGCTTAAGAAGGCACCTGGCCATCAGAACCCACAAAGCCACCCTCCCAGCACTCCACGTCCTGCCTCTTCTCCATCTCCTCTGTCCTCCCATTTGTCCTCCACTCCACCTTCCACCGTGCCGTTGTCGCATTCTTCTGGCAGGCTTCCGTGGCCCAAATGTTCGAGCGTAAAAAAATGATGAAACCAGATAATCCTATTGCCCAACGGCTGACCGCTGGAACTGCTAGTCCGCCAACTACTGCCATATAAATTGGTGGACTCGGAGACCTTTAGAAAATTTGTGGTTAATGGCACAACACAATGGAACGTCCTCGGAAGGAAATATTTCTCCCAGAAGGGCAGTGGCGTACACACAATCCATGGGGCCCCGGTGCAAAACTGATTAATGGGGCCCCCTCCCCCCCCCCATTTCTGAGAGCGCTGCTAAGGGCCATTTTAGCCCCAGTTTACTACTAAAATTAAACGTTTTGGCTAAATAAAGTATTTTACTAAAATGTAACCTATCACTTGCCCTACACTTTAGCAAAAAAAAAAAAAAATTATATGGCAGTTACACTTTGGGCTACTAAGGGCTCTTTCCGTGCAGCTAATCTGCTGCGTGAATGAGTGCCAAGCCCCATTCCGGACAGCAGCGACTCGGAGCAGTAACATGATTAACTGTGATCTTTTATCTACAAAATCACGGTGGCAACCTTATCTTACTGTGATTTTGTAGCAAAAAGAACACAAAGAGGCACCGAGCATTATCAATCATGTCACTGCTCCGTGTCTCTGCTGCCCAGAACGGGGCTTGGATCTCTTTCGCACAGCTGATTACCTGCACAGTATCCGCTCTTGTTAAAGAGCCCTAAGCCCAATGGTTTCACTCACCCAGTCCAAATAAAATCTGGTCCTACCTCATCCAGGGTGTCGCTGGTGTCGGCGTGATGTCCGCTGGATCCAGAACAAGGTCCATGTGGGGAGAAAAAAAGAATAATCACATTAGGAAGGGATGGTGACTGGCCCTATGAAATCCCCAGCATGGGGCACTGTGCTGACCTGTAAGACTGAGCCATGCCAATGTATAGCCGGGTAATCTAGTGCTACCACACAGTACTAATGCCCACCTTGAGGCCCCTTCACAGTACTAATGCCCACCTTTGTTCCTGTAACAGTAGTTATACTCAGATATGTGCCCCCCTCACAGTAGTTATGCCCAGTTATGTGCCCCCTCACAGTATTAATGCCAAATATGTGTCCCCTCAAAGTAGCAATGACCAGATTATGTGCCCCCTCACAGTACTAATGCCAAATATGTGCCCCCTCACAGTAATAATGTCAGATTATATGCACCTCACAGTATTTATGCCCAGTTATGTGCCCCCTCACAGTAGATATACCCAGATATGTGCCCCCTCGGAGCGGTTATGCCAGATTATGTGTCCCTCACATTAGATATGCCCACATATGTGCCCCTCACAGTGATTATGCCAGATTACCTGCCCCCTCACAGTAGTAATGCCTTCATATGTGCCCCCTCATAGTTATGCCTTCATATGTGCCCCCCTCACAGTAGTTATGCCAGCTTAGGTGCCCCCTCACAGTAGTTATGCCTTTATATGTGCCCCCTCATAGTTATGCCTTCATATGTGCCCCCCTCACTGTAGTTATGCCAGCTTAGGTGCCCCCTCAAATTAGTTATGGCCCCCCTCCTGCCCTTTGCCCCCAGTATGCAGTCTTAGAAAAAAAAAACATACTTACCTTCTTCCCTGATGACAGGCTCCCTCACTCATCGGCTGCTGGCTGTGCTCAAGGCAGATTCCCGGGTTTTCAGATCTCCTCCCACAGCCAGCAGCGCAGTGTGGGGCCAGCAGGGGGAGCTCCTGAGCTGTGAAGCAGGGATGAGAGAGGTTTCCCTGCTTCACTGTGGAAAGAAAATGCCGGCCGGGCGGCCAGCTGTGAGTGAGTGCGCGTCCCCCCATCCCCCTCCCCATATTATACATGTAATGGAGCGCTCTGATGGGGCCCAAAATTGCCACTGTACTTCATGCTGGGCCCCATCAGAGCGCTCCATTACATGTGCGTACAGCCGTTTTTAACATGATTTAGGGTGGGGGGTGGGTCCACAGGCGGCCGGGCCCCCTGGAGTGCCGAGCCCCGTCGCAAGTGCGACCCCTGCGACCCCTATATGTACGCCACTGCAGAAGGGCATCCCTGAGCTATATGCCCATGTTTAGCGGCAAGTTAATATATCTCAGGCACACAGTATCGGTGCCAAGATACATCTGACCACAAACATGGGCAAGGAAGGTACATAACTTTTACTGCCCACTGGGTGAACCTTCTGATGGCTGTCAAGCATGTAACCCGTAGCACCTGTGGGGATTTGGTGTTACCGCCACGGATTGCATCCAGGCCTGCCTCTTCTCCTCCTCCTACTCCATCCTTCGTCTCCTCCTCGGCTGACTTCTCCTTTTCCACTGCTACCATCTCCTCCACTGCACCCCCCAAGCTCCCCAGAACCTATTTAACGTGCCAGGTGAGACGTTGCAATGCTGTGGTGTGTCTGTTGTGCCTGGAAGCCAAGAGGCACAACGGTCATGCACTGCTTTCAGCTCTGCGGTCACAGGCCGATTAGTGGCTAACCCCACTAAATTTGACAGTTTGTAAATTGGTGTGCCATTAAAGTCAATGGGCGCAATGCGAACGTGCGGTTTGCGAAGATTTGATTGCGACCGTGCATCGCTCGTTTGAGAACTGTCCCAGACGATGTTCGTTCATCAAGGTCCACGGGTCCGCTCATCCCTAGTCATCTGGTTGGCTTGTTAGGATCATATTTTTAGTTGTAGAGTCTCTGTTCTCTCACAGTTAGGATAACCCCCAGCCTGGCAAGGATTTTACCATTAAGGCTTGCACCCTTTCTGCCAGGCAAAGTACAAGAGCCTTACTTAGAATTGAGGGCGCAGAATGCTAAGGCTAGTTTCACACCAGTGCTATAAATCCAACAGGCTGTTCTAGCAGTGAACAGCCTGCTGCATCTCTTTGAATTCTGGCATTGATGGAAGTTTGTAAGTCTCCATTTAGCACAGCTATAATGGGGGCCAGTGGATATTCGGCCACAACCGAAACTAGCCTTAGCATACCGCATCCTCACTTCTAAGTAAGGCTTTTATAGTTCCCCTGGCAGGAAGGATGTCAGCCAGCACTTCTGCCCACTCACCCTCAGAAAGCCTCTCTGTCTCTCTGTATTCCTTTCAAAGGTACCCAGAAAGGCCCAGACTGGCCAACAGGTATACAGGTAAATCCCTGGTGGGCCCCTGAGCAAGGTGGGTCCCTAGTCTCCCACCCCCTGCACAAGTGGCACATAACGCAGCAGACTTACTGCACTACATACATATATTCAATGACCAGCACCTCAACCAGCCTATGTTCATAAAAAAACAACTAAATAGATTATTAAAGAAACTCTCCAGTTTATTATTATAGACACAATTATTGCTGAGATGACTTCTAGGTATAGAGGAAAGCTGCCAGTATTCTCTTCTCCCCAGGACCTACCTTCTCTAAGTTGGAGCAGGGACCCCTATAGTCAATCATCTGGTAGCATCTTGCTGCTTTGTGAGCAAGTCATATTTGAATGTATCAATATGGCGGGCCCCCAAAATAAATTTTACTGATGGGCCCTAGGCACCCCAGTCCAACACTGCATCCAGGTACGATTTAAAGTCATCTCCCTTTGACATTTTTCATGTCATTCTTCACTAACTGCTGGGGTGATGTGGTTCTGAGACACCTCATCATTTAAAATAGAACTGTCACACCTCCCAAATCTTCTATTTTTTATCTCCATTATTCTTCAGAAGTCCACCCCTTAGGTACTATTGTGTCACCTCCATCTATCACCTCATAGATTGTAAGCTCTTGTGATCAGGGTCCTCTCTCCCCTTGTGTCTCCTCTATATTCTCATAGATTGTAAGCTCTTGTGATCAGGGTCCTCACTCCCCTTGTGTCTCCTCTATATTCTCATAGATTGCAAGCTCTTGTGATCAGGGTCCTCACTCCCCTTGTGTCTCCTCTATATTCTCATAGATTGTAAGCTCTTGTGATCAGGGTCCTCACTCCCTTGTGTCTCCTCTATATTCTCATAGATCGTAAGCTCTTGTGATCAGGGTCTTCACTTCCCTTGTGTCTCCTCTATATTCTCATAGATTGTAAGATCTTGTGATCAGGGTCCTCACTTCCCTTGTGTCTCCTCTATATTCTCATAGATTGTAAGATCTTGTGATCAGGGTCCTCACTTCCCTTGTGTCTCCTCTATATTCTCATAGATTGTAAGCTCTTGTGATCAGGGTCTTCATTTCCCTTGTGTCTCCTTTATATTCTCATAGATTGTAAGCTCTTGTGATCAGGGTCCTCACTCCCCTTGTTTGAACTACATTATTTTGTCGCTCTGTAATGTCTGATTATGTAAAAGCAACCTTAACAATGTAAAGCGCTGTGGAATATGATGCTGCTATAAGAAATATTATTATTATCATTAGAATTATTGCACTGTGTGTGTGTCACAGATTAAAAACCTGAAATGCATCTCTGAATATATCAATGCTTTATTATTTGGTTTATATGTGTGTTTAATGTTTGACTCTTTGTGTTTACATTAATGATGTCTCTCGTGAATATTAACATCTCATTTAATTGGTTGTCATGTGACTCGTCTTTGGAATAATCATCTCCTGGGGTTTATTAGCAGCCTCCAGGGATTGTTTTACTGAAAAATATAAACTGATCTCTGAAACTCGATACATCACATTGTATCAGGTTTTATCACATCTATAATCTATATTATCATCTGCTGAATACCTCCGACACAAATTATATGAGAAATTGGTTAAGTCATTTCAAGAAATGAACTGACTCGTAGGTGACATTAAGGATACATAACACAGTGATCAGATTAAATATTAGATTGATTTTATCAGAATAGAGCTCTTTTAGTTTCAGCATGATTCCTTAGAAGGAATGGAAATGGAAAAGCAAAGTGAAGTAAGTGCATTATTATACATATGACACATATTACTCATACAATATACAAATAATTATATCGTGTTTGTCCTGTGCATGTGTTCGGCCATTTGTTGCCCTTCGTTATAGATCTCCGTCTTGATGTGATTATCACACTTCGCTTCATTTTTCTTCTGGATATTGCTCTAATAGTAAATCCTCTCCAATCTTGATCATTCATGGTAAATTATTTTTATTTTGAATGCTCTACAACTTTGACTTTTATCTTCGGCTCTGTATATTATATCACAAATCCTTCTTTCTGACATAGTATAGGCTTACAGTATTTTACTCTTTTACCATCTAGTGTAGCCACAAGCTCCACTCAACCCCCTTAGAAGGTCATGTTGAGCATCAAAACTCTAAGCTCTGCTCAAAAACATCCAACACTTTTTTTTGGTGGCCACCATGACCAAACCCAATGACCCTGACTCGGCATCTTGATTCTAGCCAGTGTTATCCATTGGTGCCATGAATAGATCCCCTTGTTCTTCACTCAGTGAATAGCTTCTAATTCTCATCTCTTTTCCTAAAGTTTTCTTGCCACTAGGACCAAGAGAACTATGTTATATTGGTCATAGAGGGGAGAATGTTTGATGGTGTTGGTGTTCAGTCATTTTAAAGCTGATGACTGAAGATGAACTTACTAAATAACAGAGCTATAATATAACTCAGGCATGCTCAACCTGCGACCCTCCAGCTGTTGTATTACTACAACTCCCACAATTCCCTGCTGTAGGCTGATAGCTATAAGCTGTTTGGGCATGCTGGGAGTTGTAGTTTTACAACAGCTGGAGGGATGCAGGTTGAGCATGCCTGATATAACTGATACAGAGATGGGCACATTTCTTGATACTTCTTTTGTGTCTGATTTGGCAAATTTCTTGGGAATCTGGTCAATATTGATTCTACCAGAGTCAAATATGTTCAAATTGCCCTGAAAATTGATATATAACACTCTCTGATCTTGTAGGACTCAGATGAGAGCGAGAGAGAGAGAGAGGGAGAGAGAAAGAGAGAGAGAGAGAACTTTAGACAAGCTTAGCTTTCTTTTCCTTTTGGAAGGAAATCTAATTTGAATATCTCTATACACATACAGTATATTTGATACATGGAATGTTATTTTTAATTAATTCACAGGAAGTTCTAAAAAGAAATCAGACAAAGGTTGTAGAATTTATATTATTGGGATTTCAAAATCTTGGCCTTTTCCGTATTCCATTTTTTATTTTCATTGCTTTTTTGTATACAGCAACCGTGACTGCAAATCTGTCGATCTTCCTGTTAATATCATCACGTTCCAGCAGCAAAATGAACTCTCCTATGTATATCTTTCTTAGTCATCTCTCGATCTCGGATATTTTGATCAGCACAACAGTTGCTCCTAAGACATTACAGATGATTTTACTGGGTAATACCAGTTTGCCAGCTCTTGGTTGCATTACTCAGTTATATTTTTTAGGAGCCTTCACCATATTAGAATGTTGTCTCCTCACTGTGATGTCTTACGATAGATATTTGGCCATTTGTAGACCATTGAGATACACATCTGTTATGAACGTTAAACTTCTCAACAGTCTTATTACATACTCATGGATGGTGGGGTTCCTGCAGCCTCTTATTACTCACACGCTTATACTACAACTAGATTTTTGTGGACCAAATGTCATTGACCATTTCTTCTGTGATGTTGCTCCTCTTCTAGAACTTTCTTGCTCGGACAGAACCTGGGTAGAAATTGAAGTTTCTATTGTGGCTTTGTTTGTTGGTCTTTTCCAGATGCTCTTTATCATCATCACTTATATCCTCATATTTTACTCCATTTTTAACATGTCCTCAAAGGCTGGGAAGGAAAAAGCCTTATCCACATGTAGTTCACACCTGGCTGTTGTGTGCACATATTATGGAACACTTATCATACTCTACTTATCCCCAGCGAGAGGATATTCCTTCAGCTTAAACAAGATGTTATCATTTATTAACACTATGGTGACCCCATTCTTTAATCCCATTATTTATACTATGAGGAATCAGGAGATCAGAATGGCCTTCAAAGTCCTCCTATTTTACAAACAGAACAACTTTAGTTCATTAAGATTAAAATAAATACTAAAAAAAAGTTTCCTATGATAAATATAGATTACGAACCGTAACTGAATATGATATAGAATTAGATGTACATTTTCACCCTCTACTTTAATACATTGTGCTTGAAAGAACGAGCCTAAGCCTATAACTTGAATTCATTTTATCTGCTGCAAAAAAATGTGTCGGACTCTATTGTCCAAAAACAATATATCTATGTGGCCTCACCTATGTTCTTGCTGTACTTTTATTTCTACCTTTATTCTTACCGATTGTATTTTGGTTTCTTTGGTTATGATTTGAAATCTGGTCTCTCTCTATGGAAAACCAAAATTACATTTCTTGTTTTAAGTTTCTAAGTTTTCAGTTTTCTGTTTAGAAAACCTGAAAGTAATCCTGAACATTAGTTAATCACCACTAAATGTTGAACCCCTTTTGATTAAAATATGTTTTTAGCGATTTGATTTTTAATGCTTTTTTTTACTTAGTTTTGTTGTATTTTTGTAGAAATTAATTATATCCACAAGAGAGTTTTCAGCAAGATAGCATATCTGAGATGATTGCCACTTAACCAGTCACCGTAGCTTATCATCTGGGTACAAACATTGCACCTTGTAGCAACTACTGCTGGATGTACCACAAGTTATCTTTTGTGATGAATAATGAGAGACTTTTATAGTTTTACTTCTGACCTAATCCGATACTGGTCTTGCCTGTCTGGTTTTCACCTCTTTCTGTCTTGCTACTCTTTTTCCCATTTTGTTTTAGGCCCCTGCACTTAGTCAAGAAGGGACTGTCATCTAGTAGTGGGCCATCATTTAGGACCGATCATACAAATAGCTCACGGATAGAAAAAAACTGCTGGTTTCTGTACCAATAATAACAAAAATATTTCACTGCCTGTGTATGGACGATAATTGAAAACAAAAAACTTTATTAGCTACAATTATATAAAAATTTTGGCTATACCCTATGACGAGTGGCACAAGTGAATAGGTAGGATCTGTATCCAAAGAGATGAAGCCTGAGCTGTATTATTCAGGTTACATTAGTCTAGTGTGGGGATACAGAGGTCTGTATTAATGCACACTATGGATGTTGGTGTATAACTGTGGGGAGCCACAGAAAGAGGCTTTCCCACACATAACTACAAGACCCAATCCCTAGAGAGGTGAAACACCTGAATGTAGCAGCGTCTATTAATTCTATTAATTCTGTAAAGTGGCTAAGACACTTGCTATGAAACAAAGTATCTAATAGTAAGACACTATACTAATCCTGAGCCGAAGTATCAGTGTGTGGATGCAGCACAGGATAATGCTGCTACTGCTAGATATTATGTGTATAGATTAGCATGTGTACATTCCCAGTCCAGCATACCAATTGTTGATATGTACTGAGCTAGACAGTGCACATGGAGGAGAAAAATATACTGCAACTACCATGACCAAAAAGAACCCTACTCAAGCATACAAATAGCACAGGTGGCGAGAGTGGTGCAGGTGGAACACAGGACTGTGCTGTTCCCTACCCTTTCATGTCACTATGTTTGTGTTAAACTGCCCATGGCTTATTTTACTCTTGCAGATCTTGCACTGGGCAATTCTGTTGTCTTCCAGCATGATGGAGGAAAATTGCTAGAGGGGAGATACTCGAACATAACTAGCAGAAGCCAAGCTTGCCATAGCCCTAGCACATTTTGGGCCTGCTGCACCCACAGTATCAGCAACATCACCAGTTCCCAAAGCAAATATGGCCCTTGCAGATCTTTTGGAGGTCCTGGCTGTGCTTCTGCTCTGCTCTTTAATGCCGCTGGTACCACTGCTCTCCTTCTCGATCTCCCAGGTTTTGTCCGACATACAATCATCATCAGAGTCTTCACCTTTCACGTCATTTTATGAGAATGTGATATATCATGGTGAGCTCCTTGACCTCACCACTCCTGACTTCCTTAGATAATTGTTATTATACAGTCTTCCATCACGTGCAAACAATAGGGACTTGAAACTTTCCATGATGTAAACGAGTAAACAAAAAGAAAAAAAATATTTACATTACACTTTTTAATTCCGAAAAACCCCAACACCCAAAACCCTGTGGATAGACGATCACGTGAGATCAATAATAATCTACTAACATCCCATCAGATCATGTATTAATATCATATGCCAGCAGGGATGCTTATCTGCATCTATATACTAGCTAGCATTGTTCCAATTCTTTTCGCTGTTAGGACAATTTATTTCCTAGCCTATAGAAATGATACTGAATGTTAAAATTAGAAGAAAAGATTATTGGTACGGAGCTACTTCTCCCATAGGACTGTTTGTCTAGAAAGACAGTTTATTTTCAAAAAGACTCCTTTGTTTGGGGCAAAGTACCTCGTTTACTCTAGATATAAATTTCACCTTAGTGGGGGGGACACTGGCGAGTCCAATGCTTCGCAATCAATTTCCGTCTTAAAAAAGCAGGCGTTGGATACTAAGAATTGAGTTATAATCCCAGGTACATGTTCCCAGGATACCTAGTATACAGGTCCTGGTTTCAAACGGCACTCGGACCTTATATGTATACGAGACCAAACTCAGAATCCCTTTCCCAAAATACCTCTAAATGCGGGCAGTCCCAAGACATATGTAGTACAGATTTGGCCTCTTCCTCACATCGTGGACAGAGGGAGTTAGTACTAATTCCACAGTTCCATAGTATCCATAGTGGAGTTCTGTACACCTGATGGATCAATAATAATTGTGACATTCGTTGTGATTCACTAACTGACATTTGTGGTGTCAATGGCAACACATTTTTTCATTCATCTTCTGAAAATGGACCCATCTATTCCTCCCATTTCAGCTTAACAGGGAGGGCCTCTGTGACAATACTGCACCTCACAGCCCCCCCTGACATCACACAACATCGGGATCACATGATACGGCTTTGTCACTGGTTACCAAAAAGACGTGACATTAATAGTGTTGATCGAGCACCCAAGTGCTCGGGTGCTCGGGCCGAACACTTTGGGATGCTCGGGTGCTCAACAGGGCACCCAAATATAATGGAAGTCAATAGGAGAACCTGAGCATTAAACCAGGCACCCCCTGCTCTGAAGAGGGGAGGGTGCCTGGTTCATAGGAAAAGGTCAGAAATTGATGGAAACACCACTGAAATGGTTCGGGAATAGCATGGGGAGGATGTCTGGATGCATCTTGGACTCCCAGGTAGCTGCTGGGAACGGTGTTGTCCGAGTAGTACACCACTTTTACTGACTGACAATAATACGCACAAAACCAAAGATAAAATCGATTTTAGTGAAAAAAATTGTTAGGAAACATTCTTTCCTGTATATAAAGTGCAAGTGATGCCAAAAATTACAAGCAAGAGGCACTCCGATACAACCTGTATATCAAATAAAGGAGGGCCTCATTCACATTGTGGTACAATTGTTCAGGTAGTGGGACTCATACACTCATAAAGCCTATGCACTAAGTAAAAGGGCTGCCAAAAATTACAATGAACCGGCACTCCAATACACCCTTTATTACACATAAAGGAGGGCATCATACATACCCTGGAAAAATTATGATTGATGGCCTGCTGGTGACCCTCAAAAACATTTGGAGCAAGGGCCTGCTGATCTGACCATCTAAAACATTAGGGACGGGGGTCTGCTGGTGAGCTGACCCTCTAAAAGGTTGTAGGTGAGGGCCTGCAGGTGGGCTGACCCTGTAAAACATTATATGTGATGGCCTGCAGGTGAACTGACCCTGTAAAACATTATATGTGATGGCCTGCAGGTGAACTGACCCTGTAAAAGATTGTAGGTGAGGGCCTGCTGGTGAGCTAACCCTCTAAAAAATAATATGTGAGGGCCTGCAGGTGAGCTGACCCTTTATATGGTTTTAGGTGAGGGCCTGCAGGTGAGCTGATCCTGTAAAACATTATATTGTTGAGGCCTGAAGGTGAGCTGACCTTGTAAAAAATTATATGCAAGGGCCTTGGCTTATGAGACTAGACTTGGTGGAAGACAGGTTAGTTCTTATCCGACTGGAAGCATTTTCTGCTGCAATCCAACGACCACCTGGTCGCACTGGTCTGACTTCAAGAGTTGTGTTCTGCGCAGTGGTGCTCTGGCAGCAGGCAAAGTTTCAACACCACACACCACTTTGCCGATCTCCAGTTGGTGCGGGGTCAGCCACTGATCCACCTGTGCGCTCAGGGCGGAAAGGAGTGCTGGTCCTGTGTGGCTCTCTGCTTTCAGGCAAGTCAACCCCAAGACAGCGTGACACTGTTGTATCCGGGATGTGGAATAACCCCTGGGGAGCTGGGGGGATTCAGTTGATGTGCAGCCAGATGCCGCAGCAGAAGAGGACTCAGCCGAGGAGGATATCGAAGAGGATGGAGTAGGAGTAGAGGAGGTGGCAGTAGGTCTGCCTGCAAGTCGTGGCAGTGTCACCAACTCCGCTGCGGAGCCACACATTCCATGCTTGTCAGCCGTCAGCAGGTTGACCCAATGTGCAGTGTACGTGATATACCTGCCCTGACCATGCTTTGCAGACCAGGTATCAGTAGTCAGATGGACCCTTGCCCCAACACTGTATGCCAGAGATGCCATGACTTCCTTTTCAATGACATTGTAGAGGTTTGGGATTGCCTTTTTTGAAAAAAAATTCGTCCGGGTACCTTCCACTGTGGTGTCCCAATAGCGACAAATTTTTTGAAGGCCTCAGACTCCACCAGCTGGTATGATAAAAGCTGGCGGGCTAAGAGTTCCGTCAAGCCAGCTGTCAGTCGCCGGGCAAGGGGGTGACTCTGTGACATTGGCTTCTTACGCTCAAACATGTCCTTGACAGACACCTGACTGTGGGCAGATGAGCAGGAACTGCTGAAGGTGAGAGGCGGAGTGGCGGGTGGTTGAGAGGGGGCAGGGAGGACAGCAGTGGTTGACATGGCTGAAGATGCTGGACCAGGAGGAGCATGGTGGCTTTGAGTTTGTGTGCTGCTTGTACTCATGTGTTGATCCCATAGGCGTTTGTGATGTAAGATCATGTGCCTTGGCAAAGCAGTTGTACCGAGGTGGGTGTTGGACTTCCCACGACTCAGTTTCTTTTAGCATAGGTTGCAAATGGCATTGCTGTTATCAGAGGCAGACACACAAAAAAAATGCCACACTGCTGAGCTTTGCAATGACGGCATTCAATGACTACTGTGCCACCCGGTATCAGTGGTTGGCACTGGCAGTGGGCACACTACATTCAGTGGAAGTGGGCCTGACACACACTGTCAGCAGGCAAGCAACTGAAATTAGACTAATCTGTAAAAATTAAATGCCTTATTTATCGCCAAGCTACTGTGCCACCCGGTATCAGTGGTGTGCACTGGCAGTGGGCACACTACAGTCATTGGAAGTGGGCCTGACACACACTGGCAGCAGGCAAGCAACTGACATTAGACTACTGTCTAAAAATAATTAAATGCCTTATTTATCGGCAAGCTACTGTGCCACCCGGTATCGGTGGTTGGCACTGGCAGTGGGCACACTACAGTCTGTGGAAGTCGGCCTGACACACTGGCAGAAGGCAAGCAACTGAAATTAGACTACTGTCTAAAAATTAAATGCCTTATTTATCGGCAAGCTACTATGCCACCCGGTATCAGTGGTGGGCACTGGCAGTGGGCACACTACAGTCAGTGCAAGTCGGCCTGACACATACTGGCAGCAGGCAAGCAACTGAAATTACACTAAAGTGTAAAAATGAAATGCCTTTTTTTGTTGCAAAGTCCTGTGCCACACGGGATGACAGGGGTGGGCACTGGCAGTGGGCACACTACAGTCAGTGGAAGTCGGCCTGACACACACTAGCAGCAGGCAAGCAACTGAAATTACACTAAAGTGTAAAAATGAAATGCCTTTTTTTGTTGCAAAGTCCTGTGCCACATGTGATCAAAGGGGTGGGCACTGGCAGTGGGCACACTACAGTTAGTGGAAGTCGGCCTGACACGCACTAGCAAGCAATCAACTAAAATTACACTAAAGTGTAAAAATTAAATTACTTTTTTTGATGCAAAGTCCTGTGCCACACGGGATGACAGGGGTGGGCACTGGCAGTGGGCACACTACAGTCTGTGGGCCTGCAGCTCCTCACACACGGGCAGGCCAGGCAACTGCAATATATATATGGAAAAAAAAAAAAGCAGAGTAATGTTGCAGCCCTAAAAAGGGCTTTTTGGGGTGCTGTCAGGACGCTGTCCTTACAGCAGAGATCAAATGAGTCTTTCAGGACTGGAGTGGACACTGAATACACTAGCCTAGCTATGGGTGCTGTTTAGGAGATGGGAGGGTCTGGGAGAGAGGGTATGCTGCTGATTGGCTGGAATGTGTCTGCTGACTGTGAGGTACAAGGTCAAAGTTTGCTCAATGATGATGTATAGGGGGCGGACCGAACATCGCATGTGTTCGCCCGCCGCGGCGAACGCAAACAAGCTATCATATAGCGGAACAAGCGGATCACATACAGGCATACAGCCCTATATCAGAAAGATATCTCTGCCCACAGGGCCATAGAGCCCTCTTATACGCCACAGTGGCTATTCCATTATATGCAGTGCGGCTCATCTAGTTTCCTGATGAAGGCTACGGCCGAAACGTCACTTTAACCATATGTTTAAAAACTGGCAAAACACACATTGTTTATTAAGCTTTAATAAATCACGAAGCATCAAGTGTTGTCCAGGAACCTTATTCTTTATATACTCTGTCTGGGTGCTGGGGCCTAAATAAATGAAAGTGGCCTTCTCCATTGGTGGGTGACATGACGCCTGATCCTCTGCTGTGCGACCTCTGTCCTCTGTCTGGGTGCTGGGGCCTAATTATCGAAAAGTGGCCTTCTCCATTGGTGGGTGACATGACGCCTGATTCTCTGCTATGCGACCTCTGTTCTCTGTCTGGGTGCTGGGGCCTAAATAAATAAAAGTTGCCTTCTCCATTGGTGGGTGACATGACGCCTGATTCTCTGCTGTGCGACCTCTGTCCTCTGTCTGGGTGCTGGGGCCTAATTATTGAAAAGTGGCCTTCTCCATTGGTGGGTGACATGACGCCTGATTCTCTGCTATGCGACCTCTCTCCTCTGTATCGGTGCTGGGGCCTAAATAAATGAAAGTGGCCTTCTCCATTGGTAGGTGACATGATGCCTGATTCTCTGCTATGCAACCTCTGTCCTCTGTCTGGGTGCCAGGGGCCTAAATAAATGAAAGTTGCCTTCTCCATTGGTGGGTGACATGACGCCCGATTCTCTGCTATGCGACCTCTGTCCTCCGTCTGGGTGCCAGGGGCCTAATTATCGAAAAGCGGCCTTCTCCATTGGTGGGTGACATGACGCCTGATTCTCTGCTATGCGACCTCTGTCCTCTGTCTGGGTGCTGGGGCCTAAATAAATGAAAGTGGCCTTCTCCATTGGTGGGTGACTTGAAGCCTGATTCTCTGCTATGGGACCTCTCTCCAATTGATATTGCTTAATTTACATTTATTTTATTTTATTTTAATTTATTTCCCTATCCACATTTGTTTGCAGGGGATTTACCTACATTTTGCTGCCTTTTGCAGCCCTCTAGCCCTTTCCTGGACTATTTTACAGCCTTTTTAGTGACCAAAAGTTTGTGTCTCCATTGACTTCAATGGGGTTCGGGATGAAGTTCGGGTAGAGTTCGGATCCAGAACCCGAACATTTTCGGGAGGTTCGGCCGAACTTCTCGTACCTGAAAATCCTGGTGTTCGCTCAACTCTAGTCGCCAACAATTTTTTATTTTTTTTATTTGGGTAGACCACAAAACATTGTGGAATATATAAAATAAAACAAAGAGAAAGTGCGCTGGAGTATAACAATGGCTGGTTGAGCCCGGTATACATGTCTATTCTGCACAAAGTACGGACAAGTCCTGTGGGGTCCATGCCTGGTTCATTTTAATGAACGTGAGCTTGTCCACATTGGCTGTGGACAGGCGGCTGTGCTTGTCTGTGATAATGCCCCCTTCAGTGCTAAATACACGTTCAGACAATACACTGGCTGCAGGGCAGGCCAGAACTTCCAAGGCATAAAGGGCAAGCTCAGGCCATGTGCCCAATTTGCAGACCCATCATTCAGTACGTGTAGGCGTGTGCACACATACTGCTTCACCATGTTGCTGAAATGATGCCTCCTGCTAAGACATTGCATATCAGATGGTGGTGCTGGTTGCTGTGGCGTGGTGACAAAGTTTTTCCACATTTAGGCCATGCTAACCCTGCCTTCTGAGGTGCAGACTACCTCTTCCTCCTCTGCCTTTGCCTTGTGCTTCCACTGAGCCCCTGCTGTCAGGTGGGAATTTCATCTGCAGCTTGTCTACCAGTGTGAGCTTTGAGCCGCGCATCTTCCGATCACGCTCCAGTGAGGGAATTAAGGAAGGCACGTTGTCCTTGTAACGGGGATCCAGCAGGATGGCCACCCAGTAATCAGCACAAGTTAGAATGTGGGCAACTCGGCGGTCGTTGCGGAGACACTGCAGCATGTAGTCGCTCATGTGTGCCAGGCTGCCCAGAGGCAATTGTAGCATCCCCAAGTCAGGGCAATGTGTGGAACTAACCTGGGGAATGCCAGTGATGGAGAGGCCGGCACGCTGCTCCTCTGGGGCACTCTCTGGGTTCTTGAGGGACACAGCCAGGTGGAAGGTGAGGTGCCCTTGGTGTTGTAGTTTAACGTGCCTATGGCTAAGTCCCTGAGGTGTCGTGACGCCAGTGCCAGTAAACGGTGGCACACCGTATTTACAGTAGGAATAACAGAGGTGCAGACTGGTAACTTGAAAACAGAATTCAAACTTTACTGAAGACAGTGATGACACAGTAAGCAGTCTTTCCAACAGTTCCTTTTTGCAGACAATCAAAATTGCAGTGGTCTTACATCCAGCAAGGTTAAACAGAGGGTGGTAATACAGGACTTGAAATTGCAGGTGAACCTTACTTTCTTCCTGACTCGTCCTGACTGGAATTGATGCTTCAAGGCCCCAATGCCCTACTTCTGGCTTATATCCTTGAATCTCCAGTTTATAATTTACCTCCACTTGACGTTTAGTACCTCCTTGCTCTAGGGATTGCCTCTGGGTTCTGCATTCCTTCTCCTAGGGCACCATCTTCCTAGGGTGGATGCCTCACAGGCCGTGAGGCCTGGGTTTGGCCTTCACAGGCACATGGCCTGCACTTGTCTCAGGCACACTCTAGGCTAGACTACTTTCCTTCCCCTGACTGGGCCTTATATAGACTAGGGCAACCTAGCTCCCTCTAGTGACTAGAGCTGGAATTACGTCCCTAGCCGGCCTGCACATAGGACATTTCACAGTAACAGGAGAATTAAATACATTGATTTACATTGCATGGTACAAATAGCACCTTTACCAGCCTCCTCCTAACAGAGAGGAGCGACAGCAACCAAGTGACCCTTCCGTAGTGACGGGCAGTACAACTCCCGTACACTACATACCCCGCTGCTTTAAGCTGAGTACGCCCTCGTACTCTACCAGGGTACCGCCCTACTGGAATTTCCACCTGAAAGAGACAAAAGAAAAACATGCAAGAATATATACACATCAGTACACAATTCTATCTGCATCGACAATTGTCAACAGGTCCAGCTGACTGACGGAGAAGTGCGGTGACAAGGGGCGTCGCTCTCTTTCTTCAGGATAAAGAGTGGAACTGGGGCGCTGACCTGGCACAGCGGATGTTAGGGAATACCAGGATAGTCCATGACAATGAATGAGTCCATAAAGCATATCACAGAGACTCGCACACAGGGGGTCCATCTCTGGGCACATAGACTTAGATAAAATATGTTTTAGCAATAAATACGGTCAGCAGCACATACATAAAATCACAATACAGGACTCTGACAATACCAGGGCCATGTTATCCTGGCAAGTCCTGCGTATATTTAAAGTGCTGACATAAAAGAACCCTTTTCAACCTGAAATGGGGGTTAAAAAGGGATAAGGTGCAAATAAAAGCACAACTTGGAATTATTAAAGTACTTGACGCCACAATGTTAGCAGCAGGCAGGATGTCCCGGAACAGAAATAGGCAGGCTGGGAGCAGTGGTTCCACAGTGGCAACTTATCTTCACAAACATGCCACCGGCCGTGGGGAACTGGCAGCAAGCTCTACCAGCCTGGCAAACTTAAAGGAACAGTTCCTGCAACAAAGATGATGTCCCTGTGAGAATGAGCAAAAACGGCCTAGCAGGCCTGCTCACAGGTACGTGTCAAATGAGCCCCGTTCATCAGAGGTAGTGCAGCCCTGTGCTGCAGGTAGTCTGGGCCATGCACCAGGGCCACTTGGAGGGGGTGCCCACCACAAAGAATGGGCTGGAAACATCACCGGTATTGGGCCTACCCACCTCATTGGCCCGCTGGGTTGCGGACACACAGGAGCTGCTGGTCTCGGGACACGGGCCGGCGCTGGGGTAGACACTTCCTCTGGCCGGGACATAACGCTCCCGTCACGGCGGACTCGGCTCCTGGCATAAGTCAATTTATCCGCTGTTACACGGACCTTGGGTGGCTCAGCGTTAGCGGTAGGACCTTGGACTACGGGTTCGGGTGGTACAGGGGTCACAGGTAACTCACCACCGCTGGACTGCTGCGCTGTCTTCTTAGAATCTGCCACTTGCCGCAGGCCATCCAGGTAAGCCTGTAAGGAAGCGATCCGCTCCTCCAGGGCGGAGATCTCACTGCTGGATTCCGGCACACTTGCAGCAGGCTCAGATGAGGTTCTATCCTGGCGGTTCTTCCGCAGGTCATCCATGGCTTCACTGAACTGGGCCATCCGCGCCCGATCAGCGGCTGTCTTTTCTCGTCGCAGCAGCTCTGGAGAGGGGTAAGGACTGGGAGGCTTGTCCAGGATCGTCGGCTGCCAGAAAATGTTCGGGCCGAGAAAGGAACTCTTCTCCTGGTACGTATTCCGGATGGGTCCCGGCGGGTCCTCTGCCTCCACCGGATCTTCGGTCTCTTCCCAGTCTTCCGGTACTGGTCCGGGACGGGTCACCGCGGTAGCATATGGGCCTCGCAGGCCCTCTGCGGGAGTGAACTCCACTTTCTCTCCGACTGCTAGATTATGCAGTCGCCCCGGGAGATAGCTGCGCTTGACGGACCGGCGATTCACATAATAGTCCCGGTTGGTGCCGGTTTCTTGGATGAAGCCAAATCCTCTGACCTTATCAAACTCGAGCACGACTCCGGTGCGGCGTTCAAGCTGGGGCTTGCTGTCCCTGGGATCCTCATAGATCCGCTTGGTGACTTCTTCGAAATACTTTTTCTGAGTGGTGGTTTTTAAAGTTGCCGCCACTCGGATCTCGGCCATCAGGGCCGACCACGCGGGGTTCCGCGGGAGGAAGCCTTCTCGCTGCGGGTGAAAACGGCAGGGCTCGGCTTGTGGCCATGGACAGGTCTGGGCCATGTCGCTGGGAGTATACGCTGG
Organism: Bufotes viridis; assembly: GCA_033119425.1. Taxonomy (NCBI): domain Eukaryota; kingdom Metazoa; phylum Chordata; class Amphibia; order Anura; family Bufonidae; genus Bufotes; species Bufotes viridis. Next base: position 11,463,099 of record CM065590.1, read on the forward strand.
GGGCGCAGGGCGCTCCTTAGTTGCTCCTGGGGTCGCCTCCATTGCCCCAACTACGGCTCCGGATCCCTCTGGTTCAGGTAGGAAACCCCGTAGCAGGGTGAGCCACTGTTCCTGCAGGCTCCACCCCGTCGTTTCTTGCACGCCCCCTAGGTATTCCAGTATAGGGTAGGCGGTGTCCATATTATAATCCTCAAGGGAAGGCGTTACCTCCAGGTCGTCTCCTCCTCCTCCTTGGAGGGTTTTGGCGCCAAATTTTCGCGCCACTGCAGACAGTGATGGCGCAAGAAGAAGTCCAATGGCGCCGGCGGCCATCTTGGGCGCCATGATGCATCAATTCAATGACAGCAAGCAGTGGTAGTAAAACAGCATAAAAGTCCACAAAAATGCACTTTGAAGTGGCGATTTTCTCCCGCTTGATAGCGCAACACTGCACAGCGCTTTCTGGAGGTTTTTGGGACACTTTTCCGTACGTTTTAGGTCCGCAAAGTTCACTTTCAAATAAACAGGCGTTTTGTCACTTGGCAAACTGGTTAAGGCACAAAGTTCACGTTTTTGATCACAGTCCATAAAACGTGCGTATCCTGTTCGTGACGCCAAAATGTAGCATCCCCAAGTCAGGGCAATGTGTGGAACTAACCTGGGGAATGCCAGTGATGGAGAGGCCGGCACGCTGCTCCTCTGGGGCACTCTCTGGGTTCTTGAGGGACACAGCCAGGTGGAAGGTGAGGTGCCCTTGGTGTTGTAGTTTAACGTGCCTATGGCTAAGTCCCTGAGGTGTCGTGACGCCAGTGCCAGTAAACGGTGGCACACCGTATTTACAGTAGGAATAACAGAGGTGCAGACTGGTAACTTGAAAACAGAATTCAAACTTTACTGAAGACAGTGATGATACAGTAAGCAGTCTTTCCAACAGTTCCTTTTGCAGACAATCAAAATTGCAGTGGTCTTACATCCAGCAAGGTTAAACAGAGGGTGGTAATACAGGACTTGAAATTGCAGGTGAACCTTACTTTCTTCCTGACTCGTCCTGACTGGAATTGATGCTTCAAGGCCCCAATGCCCTACTTCTGGCTTATATCCTTGAATCTCCAGTTTATAATTTACCTCCACTTGACGTTTAGTACCTCCTTGCTCTAGGGATTGCCTCTGGGTTCTGCATTCCTTCTCCTAGGGCACCATCTTCCTAGGGTGGATGCCTCACAGGCCGTGAGGCCTGGGTTTGGCCTTCACAGGCACATGGCCTGCACTTGTCTCAGGCACACTCTAGGCTAGACTACTTTCCCTTCCCCTGACTGGGCCTTATATAGACTAGGGCAACCTAGCTCCCTCTAGTGACTAGAGCTGGAATTACGTCCCTAGCCGGCCTGCACATAGGACATTTCACAGTAACAGGAGAATTAAATACATTGATTTACATTGCATGGTACAAATAGCACCTTTACCAGCCTCCTCCTAACAGAGAGGAGCGACAGCAACCAAGTGACCCTTCCGTAGTGACGGGCAGTACAACTCCCGTACACTACACAATGACAAGCTGTCCTCTGTGGGAGGTGTAACGTCTGTGTCCCTCGGTATGCCCCCCCCCGGTGAAAGAGTTTAGGGCGGTATTTCAGTAATACACGAAAAATATAAACACACTGCACGTTTGCAGTCATTTCTAGCGAAAGAGTATTGGGCGGTATTTCAGTAATACACAAAAAATTTTAACGCACTGCACGGTTGCATTAATTTCTGGTAAAAGAGTATAGGGAATATTTCAGTAAAAAAATATAAATATGTACGCACTGCACTCTTACAGTTATTTCTGGTGAAAGCATATAGATGCGTATTTCACGAAAAATACATTCTTAGTACACTGTTGCAGTTATATCTGGTAAAGACTTTACTGGCGTATTGCAGTAGAAAAATAAATATACATTTACCATTCGCTGGTGCACTTATATGTAGATTTTTCATTTTCCACACCAAAAACTGGCATGGAATATGATAAATTTGACATGCCTGCCTGCCTGCCCACCCTCTTCCCTGTCTATACCACACTCCCTTTTCTCGGCACTCAAGAAAAGTGTGGTGACCAAAAAGTTGCAGATTTTGCAGCAAATAACCATTGAGAAAAAAAATCTGCAACATTGGTATGCCAAAAAGTGGAGTATAATTCATAATAAATAGCTTCAGAACGGACCTTTCTCTACTGAAAAACACACATTGCAAACTTGTAATTCGATTATGCTCCCCTACAACCCAACAAGACCAGTATAACGATGCAGGAAAGACGGTGTAAGATTCGACTACTGTGTTATTTGTGCTTATACACACATTTTTAGAACAGACCTTACTTTAATGTAAAACTAATGTTGCAAACTTGTATTGAGATTACTCCAACCCCTTTCCTCCACAACACCAATAAACCGATGCAAGAAAGGCCGGTGTAACATTTGACTACTGTATTATTTGAGTTCAAAACTGCACTAAACAGGCCTTTCTCTACTGTAAAACACACATTGCAAACTTGCAAACTTCTGATGTAATTATCCGTCCCGTCCCCCCCCACACACACACACACACACCCACCCACACACCAACTATACAACGATGCAGGAAAGGCAGTAATATTTCTGTCTATGGTGTAATTTGTATTTCATTTCATTGGTATGCAATCGACGTAAAATGTTTTGTTATAATGCAACACTTTTAATAGCACTGGACAGATAGGATGCTGTTCTGGCAATACTAATATGTAGAAACTTGAGGTAAAAAAAAAAAAGAAAAAACACTTTTTTTTTTTCAAATGAGAAAAATTATTTCAGGTGGCTATCAGGTTTCGTGGCCCAGAACAGTAAGAATGATGTTCTGCAGCTATATTATTAAGCACTGTGCCTCAGCCAATCAGCCACTCACTCCCTCAAACTTGGTTCCCTAATCAAAGTCCCCAGTATATTACACAATTATTTATTTATTTCCTGTCTCTACTCTGTCTCTGTAACACTAAAAGTGATGCTTGTGTCTCTGTATACTGTCTAAGACCGTTTTCTGTCAAACACTGCATAGACTCATCCACCCTCATTTGCATAACAATACAGAATGGCGTTCTGCACAGGCATCATGTCTACCAAACCACTGATTGACTGACCCAGGTTGTCTGTTAGCCTGTGAGTCAATCAGGGCTAGCCCTCCTTCCACTTCCTTCCAGGGTCATGTGATCATCTTTCTTCCTTATTTGTGGTTTTGTCCACCAACATGTGCAGTTTTAGGGTGGGTTCACACTAGTGTTAGGGATTCCGTTACGGCTTTACATTATAACTAGAGTTGAGCGAACACCTGGATGTTCGGGTTCGAGAAGTTCGGCCGAACTTCCCGAAAAAGTTTGGGTTCGGGATTCGAACTCGACCCAAACTTCATCCTGAACCCGAACCTCATTGAAGTCAATGGGGACCCGAACTTTTGGGCACTAAAAAGGCTTTAAAATAGTCCAGGAAAGGGCTGGAGGGCTGCAAAAGGCAGCAAAATGTAGGTAAATGTCCTTCAAACAAATGTGAATAGGGAAATGAATTAAAATAACATTAAATAAATAAAAATTAAGCAATATCAATTGGAAAGAGGTCCCATAGCAGAGAATCAGGCTTCAAGTCACCCACCAATGAAGAAGGCCACTTTCATTTATTTAGGCCCCAGCACCCAGACAGAGGACAGTGGTCACATAGCAGATAATCAGGCATCATGTCACCCACCAATGGAGAAGGCCACTTTCATTTATTTAGGCCCTAGCACCCAGCCCCAGCTGCTCGCACAGTCTCTCCAGCATGTGCAAGGTGGAGTTCCACCTGGTGGGCACGTCGCATACGAGGCGGTGAGCGGGAAGGCCGAAGTTCCGCTGTAGCGCAGACAGGCGAGCAGCGGCAGGATGTGAACGCCGGAAGCGCGCACAGACGGCCCTCACTTTATGCAGCAGCTCTGACATGTCGGGGTAGTTGTGAATGAACTTCTGCACCACCAAATTCAGCACATGCGCCAGGCAAGGGATGTGCGTCAAACCAGCTAGTCCCAGAGCTGCGACGAGATTTCGCCCATTATCGCACACCACCAGGCCGGGCTTGAGGCCCACCGGCAGCAACCATTCATCGGTCTGTTGTTCAATACCCCGCCACAACTCCTGCGCGGTGTGGTGCCTGTCCCCCAAACATATGAGTTTCAGAACGGCCAGCTAATGTTTACCCTGAGCTGTGCTGAAGTTGATGGTGAAGGTGTGTGGCTCACTGGATGAGCTGGTGGAAGCAGAGGAGGAGGAAGCCGAGTAGGAGGAGGAGGCTACAGGAGGCAAAGAATGATGCCCTGCGATCCTTGGCGGCTGAAGGACGTGCGCCAAGGAACTCTCCGCCTGCGGCCCAGCCGCCACTACATTTACCCAGTGTGCAGTTAGGGAGATATAGCGTCCATGGCCGTGCTTACTGGTCCACGTACCTGTGGTTAGGTGGATCTTGCCACAGATGGTGTTGCGCAGTGCACACTTGATTTTATCGGATACTTGGTTGTGCAGGGAAGGCACGGCTGTCTTGGAGAAGTAGTGGCGGCTGGGAACAACATACTGTGGGACAGCCATTGCCATCAGCTTTTTGAAGCAGGTGGTGGTGTCGGTGGCACATCCTCTGCTTGGTGGGCGGCAGGTGCCAACATTCCTCGCATGGCGGAGGAAGAGGCTGAGGCAGCAGCAGAAGAGGGAGCAGGTGGAGCCAGAGTGAGTTCCTTGCTTTTAAAGTGTTTACTCCACTGTAGTTCATGCTTTGCATGTAGATGCCTGGTCATGCAAGTTGTGCTAAGTTAAAGAACGTTAATGCCTCGCTTTAGGCTCTGATGGCACAGCGTGCAAATCACTCAGGTCTTGTCGTCAGCACATTGTTTAAAGAAGTGCCATGCCAGGGAACTCCTTGAAGCTGCCTTTGGGGTTCTTCGTTCCTTGTTAAGGTTGGCCAGTAGCAGGCGAACTCTCTTGGCGGCGGCTGTTCTGCTTTTGCCCCAGGCTCCCTCTTTTGCTACGCTGTTGGCTCGGTCTCACCACTGCCTCTTCCTCTGAACTATAAAAGTCAGTGGCACGACCTTCATTCCATGTGTGGTCTAGGACCTCATCGTCCCCTGCATCGTCTTCCACACAGTCTTCCTCCCTGACCTCCTGTTCGGTCTGCACACTGCAGAAAGACACAGCAGTTGGCACCTGTGTTTCGTCATCATCAGAGATGTGCGGACTCCGATGAGGTGGTATTCCCATGTTCTCATCATCAGGAAACATAAGTGGTTGTGCATCAGTGCATTCTATGTCTTCCACCACTGGGGAAGGGCTAGGTGGATTCCCTTGGGAAGCCCTGCCAGCAAAGTCTTCAAACAGCATAAGAGACTGCTGCATAACTTGAGGCTCATACAGTTTCCCAGATATGCATGGGGGTGATGTGACAGACTGATGGGCTTGGTTTTTAGGCGCCACTTGTGCGCTTTCTGCAGAAGACTGGGTGGGAGATAATGTTGTGAACGTGCTGGATCCACTGTCGGCCACCCAATTGACTAGCGCCTGTACCTGCTCAGGCATTACCATCCTTAGAACGGCATTGGGCCCCACCAAATATCGCTGTAAATTCTGGCGGGTACTGGAACCTGAGGTAGTTGGTTCACTAGGACGTGTGGCTGTGGCAGAATGGCTACGTCCTCTCCCAGCACCAGAGGGTACTCTAACACCACCGCGTCCGCGTCCTTTACTAGATGTGTTCCTCATTGTTACTGTTCATCAAGCACCACAATAAGAAAAAAAATATTTGGCCCAATGTATTGATTTCAAATTCAGGCCTTTTTTTACAGGCACCTAACACTATCTGCCTATTTATTTATATACCGTGTTACACTAATCCAGGCATAGCAGTAACCACTGATTTAGGGGAATATCAATTGTAGGCCTAGTGTTTAGGCCCTGGATTTATGGACTATATACTTAGTGTAATATACCCTTTTACGGACAGATTAACTCTTGGCCTGCAACAGTTGGAACACCAGATTCAGGGTATTGCTATATTGGCAAGTGAATTTCACCCCAGAACAAAATCTATCCTTTGACGGATACTATTAAACTTGTCCAGTCACAGCTGGGACACCAGATTTACAGTATTGCTATTTTGGCAATTGAATTTCACACCAGTAAAAAATACATCCTTTGACAGACACTATAACACTTGGCGATTGAATTTAACCCCTTAATAAAATATAGATATTTCTGTCCTGAGTTTCTAGGGGTGACAATAAGCACACCCAAGCCCCTGATGTAGGATATAGCAAAAAAAAAAAAAAAACTAGTATTGATGGATTGATGGACTTGGTGGCAGCTTGTGCTGGTGCACCACAAGACACAAAATGGCCGCCGATCAAAGTGACAGAAAAACGCTCTGTGCAGCCTAAAAACCATTGAGCAATTAACTAGCATAATTTGAATGATTCCCAGCTGTATATCGATCACTTCATTAGGTGTTTTTGCTGCGTTTTCCTTGCTTAATCTCGCCCTTTGAGAAGCTGCGTCCTCTCCCTACACCAATCAGAGCAGTGTGACGTGCGGCGCTATGTGACTCCAGCTTAAATAGAGGCTGGGTTACATGCTGCACTTGGCCAATCACAGCCATGTCATTAGAAGGCATGGCTGTGATGGCTTCTTAAGGCAAGAAGTAAAACGCTAGCTGATTGGCTGCTGTGCATCCCTTCAGAGAGCGGGAAGAAATCGTCGAACAACGGACCCAAACCCGAACTTTTTTGAAAATGTTCGGGTCCGGGTCCAGGTCCCGAACAGCCCAAAATTCGGTACGAACCCAAACTATCATCCCTAGTCATAACATGGTATTCATAAGGCAATGGAATCCATAAGATGGAAGGACGGATCCATTCTACTGCCCATAGATTGTCAGGACTTTGTTGTCTGTCTTGCATAACGGGACCCAGACGGATCCGTTATGCTTTTCCATAGAATTCTATTAGTACAGAGCAAAACGGAATGCCTTTTAAAGGCTTCCGTTTTGCATTCTGTATGGGCATTCTATTATTTTCCATTATAAACATGTTATAACGGAAAGCCATAACGGAATCCCTAACGCTAGTGTGAACCAACCCTTACTGGATTCATCCGAAGTAAAACTGAAAAGCTACAGGTTTGTTTGGAAGAAATTTTTTTGAAAAATTCATTATGAACCCAGTTTGTTATTAATTGATTCCTTCATCCTTATTTTGCATATATCTAACAGTGTATAATACAGTACCACCAAAAATAGTGTGTTCTGCTTCAAACTTTGTGAATACAACAATACAGAGGATTTTGGCAAATTGACTGTGGGTAGAGATGAGCAAATTTCTAAAAATTAGGTATGGCTCCAAATCTAATGAGAGAAAATTAGATTCTACCTGAATTGGAACTGCTTCAGTTGGCATGAAATTTGTGAATGACACTCTGGATTCGTAGGACTCATACTTTTTTTATTATTCTATTCCTTTTTTACACTTTTACTAAGGGCATAACACCACTATTGTGACATAGAGAAGTCAAAAATTATGGTGCATTTATGTTCCACATAATTTTCAACTTTTTAAGCTTCTCTGCGCTTTTCTGAACTGTCAGGAAAAGGAGTGTGGCTTAGTGCGATGGGTGTGGCTTCACGCCTCCTGATTTACTATAACTTTTGCCATAAGGTGGCGTAAGCTATAGCTTCTATATATGGCAGCGATGCAACTAACCCCTTCATCTGCACAGGGCCCCGGTAGGTTACAATGACAGCCTGGGCCCTGCTAAAGGTTCCAAGGCCTGTTATGGTAACCTGCCTGCAAAGCTGTGCAAGAGGAAATCTGATAGGTTCTGTGGGACAAGTAAGCAAGATATCCCAGGTTCTAGCCTAAAAGCTATTACGTAAAAGTTAAAAAAAAAAAAAATATCCCTCCTTTTCCAATTTTACATATAGAAATAAAATAAAAATGATGTATTAAAGTGTCCAAAAATGTCTGGACTATTAACCAGTAGAGGACCCGCGCCATACATGTACGGCACAGATATTTGTGATCGGCCGGACCCCTGTTGCTTGCGCTGGCATCGGTGAAATCACCAATGCTGGTGAATTAACCCTTGATGTGCCGTGGTCACCACTGACCGCGGCACATGCGATGTCCTTGTTGAGATCGGAGCATCCATCGGGTCCCCGTGCTGCTGTGACGGGGACCCAATGGAAGGAAAGGCGGCCCAATGCCTTCTTTAGGCATCGTGGCTGCCTTCCGGGAGAGCCTGTGAGATACAGCAACTAGATCTCTCAGGAAGCAGGCTGTAAGTGTATTACAGTCTGTAATACACTTACAGCCAGTGCATTACAATAGAGAAGTATTGTGATGCATTATAAAGGTGATCAGAAACCAAAAGTTGAAGTCCTAAAGTGGGACAAAAAATAAAGTGTAAAAAAAAGTTAAAATAGTAAAGTTTTACAGAAAAATAATTAAAAGTTTCAAGTAAAAAAAAAAAAAGCATCCATTTCGCATATTAGGTATTGCCGCGTCCATATCGACTGGCTCTCTAAAAATATTACATGACCTAACCCCTCAGGTGAATACCGCAAAAAAATAAAACTGCGCTAAAACAAATATATTTTTGTCACCTTACATCACTAAAAGTGCAACACCAAGCGATCAAAAAGGTGTATGCCCCCCAAAATCATACCAATCTAACCGACACCTCATCCCACATAAAATGAGTCCCTACCTAAAACAATTGCCCGAAAAATCTAAAATCTATGGCTCTCAGACTATGGAGACACTAAGGCCCCTTTCACACGGGCGAGTTTTCCACGCGGGTGCAATGCGTGAGGACGACGCATTGCACCCGCACTGAATCCTGACCCATTCACTTCTATGGTGCTGTGCACATGAGCGGTGATTTTCACGCATCACTTTTGCGTTGCGTGAAAATCGCAGCATGTTCTATATTCTGCGATTTTCACGCAACGCAGGCCCCATAGAAGTGAATGGGGATGCGGGAAAATCGCAAGCATCCGCAATCATGTGTGGATGCGTTGCTATTTTCCCACATGGTTGCTAGGATACGATCGGGATGGGGACCCGATCGTTATTATTTTCCTTTATAACTTAGTTATAAGGGAAAATAATCACATTCTAATTACAGAATGCAATGTTCCCCGGGCTATAGAGGGTTAAAAATAATAAAGAGTTAACTTACCTCTCCCATTGTACGCGCAGAGCCCCAGAACGTCTTCTCTCTTGATGGTTGGGATGCTTGAGGACCTGTGGTGATGTCACAGGGTCACATGGTCCAATCATAGAAGCAATTGAGTGGACCATGTGACCCATGTGAACCTGTGACATCACGGCAGGTCCTTCATCCAACAGATGTCTAATAGCAAGCGATCAAAAAGACATATGCCCCCCAAAATAGTACCAATCTAACCATCACCTCATCCCTTTAAAAAATGATACCCTACCTAAGACAATCTCCCAAAACATAAAAAAAAAAATATGGCTCTCAGACTATGGAGACACTAAAATTATTATTATTTTTTTTCAAAAATGATATTGTTGTGTAAAACTAAAATTAATAAAAAAGTAGATGTATTAGGCATTGTGGGATCCGTAAGAACCTGCTGTATAAAAAGATCACATGACCTAACCCCTCAGGTGAACACCGTAAAAAAATTAAAAATGTGTCAAAAAAGCCACTTTTTTGTCACCTTACTTCACAAAAAGTGTAATACCAAGCAATCAAAAGTACTATGCACCCTAAAATAGTAGCAATCAAACCGCCAACTCATAACCAAAAAAATTAGCACCCCAAAAAAAAAAAAAAACGGCTTTCAGAATGTGGTATTGTCGCATCTGTAACAATCTGCTCTATAACAATAGCACATGATCTAACCCAGTGTTCCCCAACTCCAGTCCTCAGGGCCCACCTACCGGTCAGGAGGTAAGTCCTGATGCATCAACACAAATTTTATCACCGGCTCAATATTAAGGAAATCCTGAAAACATGCCCGGGAGGTGGGCTCTGAGGGCTGGAGTTGGGGAACACTGATCTAACCTGTCAGATCAACGATGTAAATAACAAAAAATAAAAACGGTGCCAAAACAGCTATTTTTTGTTACCTTGCCAAACAAGAAGTGTAATATAGAGCAATCAAAAATCATATGTACCCTAAAATAGTACCAAAAAAATGGGGTCACTTTTTTGGAGTTTCTACTTTAGGGGTGCATCAGGGGTGTATAAAAAATACAGTACAGTACACTATATAGTATACTTTACTGTATTAAACAGACATCAGACCCACTGGATCTTCAAGAACCAAGTGGGTCTGGGTCAAAAAAATGAAAAAAGAAAAGTGAAAAATAACCCGTCCATAAAAACCTGCACTATAAAAATATCACATGACCTAACACATTAGGTGAACACCATACAAAAACAAAAAGATCACAAAAAGTGTAATGCAAAGCGATCAAAAAGGCCTATGCCTCCCAAAGAAGTATCAATCAACATAACACAATCGCCAAAAAAAATAAAAACATGGCTCTCAGACTATGGAGACACTAAAACATGATTTTTGTTTTCTAAAATGCTGTTATTGTGTTAAAGTAAACTAAATAAAAAAAGTATACATATTAGGTATCGCGATGTCGGTAAAAACCTACTCTATAAAAATATCACATGATCTGACCCCTCAGGTAAATACCGTAAAAAAATAAATAAAAACAGCGTAAAAAAAACATTTTTGTCCCCTTGCATCACAAAAAGTGTAATAGCAAGCGATCAAAAAATGATATGCTTCCCAAAATAGTGTCAATCAAACCGGCATCTCACCCCGCAAAAAATTATACCATACATAGGACAATCTCTCAAAAATAAAAAAAAAATGGCTCTCAGACTATGGAGACACTAAAATATGATATATTTTTTTCTAAAATGCTGTTACTGTGTTAAAGTAAGGCCTCATGCACACAACAGTATTTTTTTGCGGTCCGCAAAACGGGGTTCCGTTGTTCCGTGATCCGTGTCCATTTTTGCTTCCGTGGTGTTTCCGTGTGTCTTCCGTTTTTTTTAGCAGACATGACCCAAAAGATTTTACCAAAAGACAGGCTGACAATTTTTGCCAAGTGCCTGCCAAGGGATCCGCAAAAAAAACGGACACGGAACACGGATGACACACGGATGGCCATCCGCATTTTTTTACGGTCCTATTGACTTGAATGGGTCCGTGAACCGTTTTTCACGGACAAGAATAGGACAGGTTATATTTTTTTGACGGACTGGAATCACGGATCACGGACGTGGAGGACAAACGGTGCATTTTCCGAGTTTTCCACGGACCCATTGAAAACCAATGGGTCTGCAGAAAATCACGAAAAACGGAGCAACGGACACGGAATCGAACAACGGTCGTGTGCATGAGGCCTAAATCAAATAAAAAAATGTATACATATCAGGTATTGCCGCATTCATCAAAACCTGCTCTATAAAATATCACATGATCCAACCCCTTAGGTAAATACCGTAAAAAAATAAAAAATAAAAACAGTGTAAAAAAAAACATTTTTGTCACCTTACATCACAAAAAGTATAATAGCAAGCGACCAAAATGACATATGAACCCCACGATAGTTCCAATAAAACTGACCCTACATAAGACAAAATATATATATATATATATATATATATATATATATATATGGCTTTCAGAATGTGGAGACACTAAAAATTTTTTTTTTTCAAAAATGCTTTATTATGTAAAACTGAAACAAAACCTCCCAAAAAGTAGTCATGGTTGGTAGTGTCGCGTCCGTAACAAGCTTCTCTACAGAAATAGCACATGATCTAACCTGTCAGATCAATGATGTAAATAAAAAATAAAAATGGTGCTAAAACAGCAATTTTTTTGCAAATTTTCCATTTTAATCCATTTTTATAGTAACAAAGCAAGGGTTAAAAGCCAAACAAAACTCAATATTTATTGCGCTGATTCTGTAGTGAACTGCTGTATGGCCAAACGGCAGGGCACAGAAGGAACCGAACACCATATGGTTTTTGAAAGGCAGATTTTGCTTGACTGTTTTTTTGACACCATGTCCCATTTGAAGCCTCCCTGATGCACCCCTAATAGTAGAAACTCCAAAAAAGTGACTCCATCTAAGAAAGTACACCTCTCAAGGTATTCAAAACTGATTTTACAAACTTTGTTAACCCTTTAGGTGTTCCACAAGAGTTATTGGCAAATAGAGATGAAATTTCAGAATTTCTATTTTTTGCGAACTTGCATCAAAAAAGCGTAATAATGAGCAACCAAAAATCATATTTACCCTAAAATAGTGCCAAAAAAAATGCCAACTTATCCCGTTTTTTCCAAAATGGGGTCACTTTTTGGAAGTTTATACTCTAGGGACGCACCAGGGGGGCATCAAATGGGACATGGTGTCTAAAAACCATTCCAGCAAAACCTGCCTTCCAAAAACCACACAGAGCTCCTTTCCTTCTATGCCCTGCCATTTGGCCATACAGCAGTTTACAACCACATAGTGGGTGTTTCTGCAAACTACAGAATCAGGGCAATAAATAATAGGTTTTGTTTGGCTGTTAACCCTTGCTTAGTTACTGGAAATGATGGATTAAAATGGAAAATTTGCAAAAAGTCTAAATTCAGAAATTTTAGTTCCATTTGCCAATAACTCTTGTGAAACACCTAAAGGGTTAACAACATTTGTAAAATCAGTTTTAAATACCTTGAGGGGTGTAGTTTCTTAGAAAGGGTCACTTTTATGGAGTTTCTACCCCAGGGGAGCATTAGGTGGGCTTCAAATGGTACATGGTGTAGATAAACTAGTCCAGCAAAATGTGCCTTCCAAAAACCACACGGTGCTCCTATCCCTCTACGCCCTGCCGTTTGGCCATACAGTAGTTTACAACCACATATGGGGTGTTTCTGCAAACTACAGAATCAGAGCAATAAATATTGTGTTCTATTTGGCTGTTAACCCTTGCTTAGTTACTGGAAGAAAATGATTAAAATGGAAAATTTGCCCAAAAATTGTAATTCTGAAATTACATCTCCATTTGCCAATAACTCTTTTAAAACACCTAAAGGGTTAACAACATTTGTAAAATCAGTTTTTAATACCTTGAAGGATGTAGTTTCTAGAATGGGGTCATTTTTGGGTGGTTTCTATCACGTAAGCTTCACAAAGTGACTTCAGAGCTAAACTGTACTCTATAAAGTGGGTTTTTTAAAATTTCAGAAAATTTTCAAGGTTTGCTTCTCAACTTCTAAGCCTTGTAATGTCCCCAAAAAATTAAATGGCATTCCCAAAATGATCCAAAAGGGAAGTAGACATATGGGGAATGTAAATTAATAACTTTTTTTGGCGGCATTACTATGTATTATAGAAGTAGAGAAATTGAAACATGGAAAATTGCAAATTTTTCCAAATTTTGGGTAAATTTGGTATTTTTTATAAATAAAAATGATGTTTTTTTACTCTATTTTACCAGTGACATGAAGTACAATATGTGATGAAAAAACAATCTCAGAATGGCCTGGATAAGAAAAACCATTTTATAGTTATTCACATATAAAGTGGCACTTGTCAGATTTGCAAAAAAATGGCCTGGTCCTTAAGGTTAAAATGAGCCCGGTCCCTAAGGGGTTAAGGTAAAATATGGCAGGGTCCTGAAAGGGTTAAAATATAAAAATATTTTTCTCTTGCAGTAGTATGCAGTAATAAAAAATAAATAAATAAAAACATGTGAATCAACATGTTTTTGGTCACCTTGTGCCCTGCCAAAAAATTGAATAGTAGTGATTAAAAAGCCCAAAAAGTACATTCCTAAAAAATGGTACCAATAGTTTGTCCTGAAAAAAAACAAAACAACCTCATTCATCTCTGTAGGAAGAAATTTAAAATTATGTCAGAAAATGGTGATGCAAATAAAATTTTTAAATATTTTTATTTGTTTTTTAAAGTAGTTTTACAAGTGATTATCATCCCATTTATTGAAAACGCTTACCTGACACTAATTCCACCTTTAAATTATCTGCTAATCTGAAAGGTTCACTTACTTTTGCCACTTACAGACGCGTGATATTGGATCATTTTCCTCACTAAATAAATGACCGAGTCTAATGTTTGTGACTCATTTGTTTGATTTGGTTATCCTTATCTACCTTTAGGATTTGTGTGAAAATGTGATGTCGGTTTAGTTCACATTTATGCAGAAATATAAAAAATTCTCAAGGGTTCACAAACGTTCAACTCCACTACAGTATATCTACCATTTTTCGCACATGCTAGCTACAGTTGTGGCCAAAAGTTTTGAGAATTACATAAATATTGGAAATTGGAAAAGTTGCTGCATACGTTTTTATAATAGCAATTTACATATACTCCAGAACGTTATGAAGAGTGATCAGATGAATTGCATAGTCCTTCTTTGCCATGAAAATTAACTTAATCCCAAAAAAACCTTTCCACTGCATTTCATTGCTGTCATTAAAGGACCTGCTGAGATCATTTCAGTAATCATCTTGTTAACTCAGGTGAGAATGTTGACGAGCACAAGGCTATTGATCATTATGTTAGGCTGATTGGGTTAAAATGGTAGACTTGACATGTTCTTCCATTGTTAACCATGATGACCTGCAAAGAAACGCATGCAGCTATCATTGCGTTGCATAAAAATGGCTTCACAGGCAAGGATATTGTGGCTACTAAGATTGCACCTCAATCAACAATTTATAGGATCATCAAGAACTTCAAGGAAAGAGGTTCAATTCTTGTTAAGAAGGCTTCAGGGCATCCAAGAAAGTCCAGCAAGCACCAGGATCGTCTCCTAAAGAGGGTTCAGCTGCGGGATCGGAGAGCCACAAGTGCAGAGCTTGCTCAGGAATGGCAGCAGGCAGGTGTGAGCGCATCTGAACGCACAGTGAGGCGAAGACTTTTGGAAGATGGCCTGGTGTCAAGAAGGGCAGCAAATAAGCCACTTATCTCCAAAAAAAAAACATCAGGGACAGATTGATCTTCTGCAGAAATTATGGTGAATGGACTGCTGAGGACTGTGGCAAAGTCATATTCTCCGATGAAGCCTCTTTCCGATTGTTTGGGGCATCTGGAAAAAGGCTTGTCCGGAGGAGAAAAGGTGAGCGCTACCATCAGTCCTGTGTCATGCCAACAGTAAAGCATCCTGAGACCATTCATGTGTGGGGTTGCTTCTCATCCAAGGGAGTGGGCTCACTCACAGTTTTGCCCAAAAACACAGCCATGAATAAAGAATGGTACCAAAACACCCTCCAACAGCAACTTCTTCCAACAATCCAACAACAGTTCGGTGAAGAACAATGCATTTCCCAGCACGATGGAGCACCGTGCCATAAGGAAAAAGTGATAACTAAGTGGCTCGGGGACCAAAACGTTGACATTTTGGGTCCATGGCCTGGAAACTCCCCAGATCTTAATCCCATTGAGAACTTGTGGTCAATCCTCAAGAGGCGGGTGGACAAACAAAAAGCCACTAATTCTGACAAACTCCAAGAAGTGATTATGAAATAATGGGTTATTGGCTATCAGTCAGGAATTGGCCCAGAAGTTGATTGAGAGCATGCCCAGTCGAATTGCAGAGGTCCTGAAAAAGAAGGGCCAACACTGCAAATACTGACTCTTTGCATAAATGTCATGTAATTGTCGATAAAAGCCTTTAAAACATATGAAGTGCGTGTAATTATATTTTACTACATCACAGAAACAACTGAAACAAAGATCTAAAAGCAGTTTAGCAGCAAACTTTGTGAAAACTAATAGTTGTGTCATTCTCAAAACCGTTGGTCACGACTGTATACCACAAATGGTGATATGGGAAAATTCCTCTAAATTTCTGATCTGTCAAGAAAATCCAAATGTATCAGTTTATAGATAATTACCAAACCAGGTCATCTTTTTTATTGTGTTACGTATGGCTTTCATAATGTCCTTATTTTTTAAGCTGTATACAATCGGGTTAACCATAGGAGTAAATACAATATAGAGCAGAGATGAGATTTTACTGATGGTCGATGATTTTTCTTTTGTTGCAAAAATATAAACACAAAAAATAGTCCAGTAGAAGATGGAAACCACGATGAGGTGGGAGCTACAGGTGGAGAAGGCTTTCTGTCTACCTGTAGTGGATGGGATTCTTAAGATGGAGGACATTATTTTAGTATATGAGATAATAATGATAATGGTTGGGGTGATAATTAAAAGAATGCTGAGCAAATAAATCTGTTGACGAACAATAGAAGTGTCAGAACAGGCAATTTCTAATAGTGGAAGAAGATCACAGAAAAAATGGTCAATAATATTTGGCCCACAAAACAGAAGTAATGATATTTGTGTGTCAAAAATCAATGTCATGGAAAGTGCAGCCAACCAGCAGATGATGACTAGCTTCACGCAATATGGATTGGTCATTATTGAGATATAATGGAGGGGATTACAGATGGCCACATACCTGTCGTAAGACATCACTGTGAGAAGAAGACATTCAAAACCCTCTGATGCACTAAATAAATACAACTGAGTGATACAGCCAGTATATGTAATGTCCCCCCCATTATTCAGAAGGATGTAGAACATGTTAGGGACGATATCTGTGGGCAACACAATGTCACTGATGGCCAGTTGTGATATGAAGAAGTACATTGGAGTGTGGAGGTTCTTGCTGGTGGACACCAGGGTGAGGATCAGGAGGTTCCCACATATTGTCCCACTATAAACCACAAGAAGTAGAGAGAATAGAAACGTCCTTACATTTTTACTGGCTTGAAATCCTAAAAGCACAAATTCTGGGACAATGGTCTGATTTGTCTCCTATAATCAAAGTGAAAATAAATAAATAATAAAAAAGAAAAAAGAAATAATCTAATAAAAAGTAGATAAATCAATGCTAAAATGTGCAAATCTCAAATACTTGCATGTCATTGTTACACTCGTGACCTGTGCCCACCACTGTCCCACTCTTCATAGCAGACGTGGTCACCACATTAATTACCCAGCTAGCTTCTCTGCTGTGCCAGCAGTCTTGACCCACTTTCCCTCGTCTGCTAACTAGTAGACGGCCTAATCGCTGTCTTCCCACAAGTCTTCTCCTGCGGCAGGTGGCCAGCTGCATTACCTTAACAGATCTCTCAGGTCTGTCCCTAGCATGCATGCACACTAATCTCCAGTTCCCTGCAAAGATGTGCTATTCTGGTTGTCTGCTCATGTACTGAGCAATCCTGACCCTCTGCTGCCTGACCTGATCAGTGCCTGTTGACCTTTTGCCACCTGCCATAACCTAGTTTCACGAATGTGCATGCACTCTGCCTGCCTGACCTCTGCCTGTTCTGGACAATGAGTATTGTCTATTCCTTTAGTGCATTGCCTTGGTGTCTCTGCCAACCACTCTGGGACTATTCCATGAGGTCTGGTGGCTCTCCTGCAGCGAAGTCCAGATCCTAGTATAGGATTTAAAGGGTGAATTCCAGGGAACTGCCAGGATAGTCCATTAGGGCTAGCACTAAATCACATTGGTTGATTGACAATCGTAATCTCAGTACCTCTTGGCACTGTAATATCTGTATGCCTGTTAGAGGTTCAACCTCTTTAGAAGCCCTCTAACTGCTCTGCACCAAATGCCATTGTGCGAGTCATTGCAGTTACTCATTAATGCTGATCCTTACATCAAGAATTTCCATATTCTTCTTTTATCCTATTCCATTTTGATGGCCCTTTTCTTAGTTTTGTGGATACTATTTCTATATGTTTTAACGACGTGTAAGGCATAAAGTCATTGCCTGCATTTATATATAACATGTTCAGTACAGTATTTCTAAGGAGCACTCAAGAGACCAATGTTCAGGGTCTCATGAGTGCTAGTCCTTTAAGGATTGCAAAAATAAAAACAGCAATTATTAGTGATTTGCTCTTAATTTAAAATAAATTCATTCCTTTAAAAAAAAACTTTAGTAAAAGTAAAAAAGGAAATTAACACAGAACCAAAGCCTTTTGCAGTCTTATTCTACTGGCATTTCTATGTGAAAAGTGTCATAAAAAGCCCATACATGGGGTCTATTCTAGTGTTGAGCGAGCATGCTCGGCCAAACACCTGTTCGGCTTGAGCATCGCAATGCTCGGCACTCTGCGGTGCTCGGCCGAACACCCCCCCCCTCCGTGCGCTTGACCCCGATGCTGGAGTCTCCTCCCCTACTAGATATTTCAGGTAGTCAATTGTCCGTCCAAACAGCAAAGCATGAGGTGAAACGCATTATTTGTATCTGAATAAGATTCTGAAGAAAAGGTACATCTCAGCCTTTTTACATAATATCTATTTTTTATGGACCATGCTGGTATAACCTGGGTATCTCCTGTATATAATTATATATTTACGGCTGGTATAAGTTATACATATTCTTGTATATAGTGATATGGACCATGCTGGTATAATCTGGGCATCTACTGTATATAATTATATATGTACAGCTGGTATAAGTTCCCGAACCATTTCAGTGGTATTTCCATCAATTTATGTCCTTTTCCTGTGAACCAGTCACCCTCTCCTCTTCAGAGCAGGGGGTGCCTGGTTTAATGCTCTGGTTCTCCCATTGACTTTCATTGCGCTCAGGTGCTTGGTAGAGCACCCGAGCAGCCCGATGTGTTCGGCCCGAGCATCCGCGCACTTTTGTGCTCGATCAACACTGGGTAATAATATGGCAAAAAACATGATGGGAGAGATTTATCAAAACTGGTGCACAGGAAGACTGGCTTTGTTGCCCAAAGCAACCTATCAAATTCCACATTTTATTTTTCAAAGGAACAAAGACAATTTTCCTTTGCTTCAATTTTGATAAATCTCTGATACGGGCAGCACGGTGGTTAGCACTGGTTCCTTGCAGCACTGGGGTCGCAAATTTGCACCTGCAGTAAGTCTACTGTGCTATGTGTCACTTGTGCAGGGGGAGGGAGACTAGTGGCCCAGGGGCCTACTAGGGGATTCACCTGTAACCCTGTGGGCCAGTCCAAACCTGGACACAGTCAGGTTGATCCCTGTGCTGAACCACCAGAAGCGCTATAGTGTGTTTAGCTTCGACCTGGTAGGAGTGTGTCTGAAGTACGTGTTAAAAACTATTAAAGAGCAAACAGCAACTATTGTAGTGTGATTAGAGACAGGGAAAGAATATAAATTAAATTGTATACGTTTTAGGGAACTTGATCAGGGAAAGTTTTGAGGGAGTGAGGGGCTGATGACACTGTGCTTAAGCTATTTGCTGCTGTAGCACCTTAGACTAGCAGTTCTACATTAGTGATGAGCGGCAGGGGCAATATTCGAATTTGCGATATTTTGCGAATATTTGGCCGAATATTCGCCATATATTCGAAAATTCGCAAATTTACATTTACATAAAAATTTGCATGAAGTGGTATTTGAAAGGTATCTTTTAAATGCCAGTTTATGCGAATTTTCATGCAAATTTATTCAAATTTTTTATGCGCATTTTCGCAATCAGAAAATAATGACATTATTTTCTTGCTTGTGAAAATTTGCATATAAAAAAATTGCATAAAAACGAATATTCGCAATTGCGAATATATTTTGCGATATTTTAAATATTCGCAAATTCTCGAAGTGCCGATATTCGCGATTAAAATTCACAATTCGAAAATTCGTGATCAACACTATTCTACATTACAAGACCAACCCCTGCAGTAAAAATCAAAACAAAACATTTTATTTAAACTTTTTTAACATAAAGGGAGATTGTTTTTAAACCCTAAGTTTGTACACTTCATTATTGGATCACTGAGATGTGTAACATTGAAACTTAACC
Source organism: Bufotes viridis (assembly GCA_033119425.1). Taxonomy (NCBI): domain Eukaryota; kingdom Metazoa; phylum Chordata; class Amphibia; order Anura; family Bufonidae; genus Bufotes; species Bufotes viridis. Next base: position 11,482,982 of record CM065590.1, read on the forward strand.
TTTAATTATATAATTAAAAAAGGCACATAATAGAACAGTAAAAATAGGGACAAAATATCCCAGTGTGGGAAAAATCTGATGACCCTGTGAAACAGGAAAGACTGTACAGGAAAATGTGAAAGAACCTTGGGGGTTGTCTTACTAATGGACCCAGAGGGCCCCGGAGATGTCCCATACAGCGGAAAGTGCAATAGGTACAGGATGAGCTAATCACTGTGTATCCATGAGTCAGATGTTCTCAGAATCTGGCTCATATAATAATCATGGATCCATCTAATGAATGACACTGTGGTATATAGTTCCAACAGGGCATACAAGCCCTTGTGCGATGGTGGAGCTGTATTGTTGAGCAGAGGGCTAACACTAGGATACTGGTAAAGTCCCTGTGCACCCACTTATGCCAAACTCTTCCTTGGCTTGTGGGAGAAATAAGAAATCTTTGGAGAGGTGGATTGAAAGATGGTTATCACTAGAGATAAGCAAAGTTTTCAAAAATTTGATTCGGATACTTTGCCAAATTTTTACAAACATATTGATTTGATCCGAAATAATTTGTCACAAAGAGCATTATAAATAGGATCGATGTTATGTGGTAGTGAAACAGTGATGTGACTTAGTATGATAGGTTCACACTATTGTTATTTGGTCAGTTAGGGGTCAAAAAATGACCAAATAAGTGTGAACTCAGCCTTAAAGGTCAATATTAGTGTCATGTATAATGGACTAACCGTGCAGTGGCCCATAGAAAAAAAAAATGCTCTCCTTTTACTCTGTCTGCTGATTCCACAAAGATTGGAAGTAGAGATGAGCGAACTTTAAAAAAAAGTTCGGCGTTCGGGTTGTGGTAACTCGCGCATCCCGTTATGGATTCCACTATCGCGGCATATGGAATCCATAAGGGGCGGCTTCCACCAACCCGAACTGTTGAACAGCCGAAGGACCTGGGGTAACGTCACCGTCATGTGATCAGTGCAGGGGGTGTGGCTCAGAACGGGATCAAATCCAGTGCTGAGTAACGCCCCCTGCACTGATCACATGACGGTGACAAATAGAATATTTTACGAATATAGAATAGATTACGAATATATAGCACTATATTCTAGATTTTCGCAAATTCTCGAATTGCAGATATTCCCGATAAAAATTAGTCCAGGCAACTGACAAATAACCTATTTAAAGGGCCTGAGTAGAGATGAGCGAACACCTGGATGTTCGGGTTCGAGAAGTTCGGCCGAACTTCCCGAAAATGTTCGGGTTCGGGATTCGAACTCGACCCGAACTTTATCCCGAACCCGAACCCCATTGAAGTCAATGGGGACCCGAACTTTTAGGCACTAAAAAGGCTGTAAAATAGTCAAGGAAATGGCTAGAGCGCTGCAAAAGGCAGCAAAATGTAGGTAAATCCCCTGAAAACAAATGTAGATAGGGAAATGAATTAAAATAAATTAAAATAAATAAAAATTAACCAATATCAATTGGAGAGAGGTCCCATAGCAAGGAATCATGCATCATATCACCCACCACTGGAGAAGGCCACTCTCATTTATTTCGGACCAGCACCCAGACAGAGGATACAGGTCCCACAGCAAGGAATCATGTGTCATATCAACCACCACCGGAGAAGGCCACTCTCATTTATTTTGGACCAGCACCCAGACAGAGGATACAGGTCCCACAGCAAGGAATCATGCGTCATATCAAACACCACCGGAGAAGGCCACTCTCATTTATTTTGGACCAGCACCCAGACAGCGGATACAGGTCCCACAGCAAGGAATAATGCCTCATATCAACCACCACTGGAGAAGGCCACTTTCAGTTATTTCAGACCCAGCACCCAGACAGAGGAGAGAGGTCCCACAGCAAGGAATCATGCCTCATATCAACCACCACCGGAGAAGGCCACTCTCATTTATTTTGGACCAGCACCCAGACAGAGGAGAGAGGTCCCACAGCAAGGAATCATGCGTCATATCAACCACCACTGGAGAAGACCACTCTCATTTATTTTGGACCAGCACCCAGACAGAGGATACAGGTCCCACAGCAAGGAATCATGTGTCATATCAACCACCACCGGAGAAGGCCACTCTCATTTATTTTGGACCAGCACCCAGACAGAGGAGAGAGGTCCCACAGCAAGGAATCAGGCCTCATATCAACCACCACCGGAGAAGGCCACTCTCATTTATTTTGGACCAGCACCCAGACATAGGAGAGAGGTCCCACAGCAAGGAATCATGCGTCATATCAACCACCACCGGAGAAGGCCACTCTCATTTATTTTGGACCAGCACCCAGACAGAGGAGAGAGGTCCCACAGCAAGGAATCATGCGTCATATCAACCACCACTGGAGAAGGCCACTCTCATTTATTTCGGCCCAGCACCCAGACAGAGGATACAGGTCCCACAGCAAGGAATCATGTGTCATATCAACCACCACCGGAGAAGGCCACTCTCATTTATTTTGGACCAGCACCCAGACAGAGGATACAGGTCCCACAGCAAGGAATCATGCGTCATATCAACCACCACCGGAGAAGGCCACTCTCATTTATTTTGGACCAGCACCCAGACAGAGGATACAGGTCCCACAGCAAGGAATCATGCCTCATATCAACCACCACTGGAGAAGGCCACTTTCAGTTATTTCAGACCCAGCACCCAGACAGAGGAGAGAGGTCCCACAGCAAGGAATCATGCCTCATATCAACCACCACCGGAGAAGGCCACTCTCATTTATTTTGGACCAGCACCCAGACAGAGGAGAGAGGTCCCACAGCAAGGAATCATGCGTCATATCAACCACCAACGAAGAAGGCCACTCTCATTTATTTTGGACCAGCACCCAGACAGAGGATACAGGTCCCACAGCAAGGAATCATGCCTCATATCAACCACCACCGGAGAAGGCCACTCTCATTTATTTTGGACCAGCAACAAGACAGAGGATACAGGTCCCACAGCATGGAATCATGCATCATATCAACCACCACCGGAGAAGGCCACTCTCATTTATTTCGGCCCAGCACCCAGACAGAGGAGACAGGTCCCACAGCAAGGAATCATGCGTCATTTCAACCACCACCGGAGAAGGCCACTCTCATTTATTTTGGACCAGCACCCAGACAGAGGATACAGGTCCCACAGCAAGGAATCATGCCTCATATCAACCACCACTGGAGAAGGCCACTTTCAGTTATTTCAGACCCAGCACCCAGACAGAGGAGAGAGGTCCCACAGCAAGGAATCATGCCTCATATCAACCACCACCGGAGAAGGCCACTCTCATTTATTTTGGACCAGCACCCAGACAGAGGAGAGAGGTCCCACAGCAAGGAATCACGCATCATATCAACCACCACTGGAGAAGGCCACTCTCATTTATTTCGGCCCAGCACCCAGACAGAGGAGAGAGGTCCCACAGCAAGGAATCACGCGTCATATCAACCACCACTGGAGAAGGCCACTCTCATTTATTTCGGCCCAGCACCCAGACAGAGGAGAGAGGTCCCACAGCAAGGAATCATGCGTCATATCAACCACCAACGGAGAAGGCCACTCTCATTTATTTTGGACCAGCACCCAGACAGAGGATACAGGTCCCACAGCAAGGAATCATGCCTCATATCAACAACCACCGGAGAAGGCCACTCTCATTTATTTTGGACCAGCACCCAGACAGAGGAGAGAGGTCCCACAGCAAGGAATCATGCCTCATATCAACCACCACCGGAGAAGGCCACTCTCATTTATTTTGGACCAGCAACCAGACAGAGGATACAGGTCCCACAGCATGGAATCATGCATCATATCAACCACCACCGGAGAAGGCCACTCTCATTTATTTCGGCCCAGCACCCAGACAGAGGAGACAGGTCCCACAGCAAGGAATCATGCGTCATATCAACCACCACCGGAGAAGGCCACTCTCATTTTTTTTGGACCAGCACCCAGACAGAGGATACAGGTCCCACAGGAAGGAATCATGCGTCATATCAACCACCAAAGGAGAAGGCCACTCTCAGTTATTTCGGCCCAGCACCCAGACAGAGGAGAGAGGTCCCACAGCAAGGAATCATGCCTCATATCAACCACCACCGGAGAAGGCCACTTTCAGTTATTTCGGAACCACCACCCAGACAGAGGAGAGGTTCATTCAACTTTGGGTTGCACCGCAAGATCATGGTAAAGTTAAAAAAATTAGGATTCAATAAAGAAGTGCCCCGGAGTACAAGAATACATGGTTGATGGGGGGGCAGTTATAAATGTCTATTCTGCACAAGGGAGGCACAGATCCTGTGGGATCCATGCCTGGTTCATTTTTATGAACGTCAGCTTGTCCACGTTGGCTGTGGACAGGCGACTGCGTTTGTCAGTAATTACGCCCCCTGCCGTGCTGAATACACGTTCAGACAAAACGCTGGCCGCCGGGCAGGCCAGCACCTCCAAGGCATAAAATGCTAACTCTGGCCACGTGGACAATTTGGAGACCCAGAAGTTGAATGGGGCCGAACCATCAGTCAGTACATGGAGGGGTGTGCAGACGTACTGTTCAACCATGTTAGTGAAATGCTGCCTCCTTCTAACATGTTCCGTATCAGGTGGTGGTGCAGTTAGCTGTGGCGTGGAGACAAAACTTTTCCACATTTCTGCCATGCTAACCCTGCCCTCAGAAGAGCTGGCCGTGACACTGCTGCGTTGGCGACCTCTTGCTCCTCCTCTGCCTTCGCCTTGGGCTTCCACCTGTTCCCCTGTGACATTTGAGAATGCTCTCAGGAGCGCCTCTACCAGCGTGTGCTTGTACTCGCGCATCTTCCTATCACGCTCCAGTGCAGGAAGTAAGGTGGGCACATTGTCTTTGTACCGGGGATCCAGCAGGGTGGCAACCCAGTAGTCCGCACACGTTAAAATGTGCGCAACTCTGCTGTCGTTGCGCAGGCACTGCAGCATGTAGTCGCTCATGTGTGCCAGGCTCCCCAGAGGTAAGGACAATCTGTCCTCTGTGGGAGGCGTATCGTCATCGTCCTCCGTATCCCCCCAGCCACGCACCAGTGATGGGCCTGGGCTGTGTTGGGTGCCACCCCGCTGTGAACCTGCTTCATCCTCATCCTCCTCCTCCTCCTCCTGGGTCACCTCCTCTTTCATCATCGCCCTAAGCGTTTTCTCAAGGAGACATAGAAGTGGTATTGTAACGCTGATAGCGGTGTCATCACCACTGGCCATGTTGGTGGAGTACTCGAAACAGCGCAACAGGGCACACAGGTCTCGCATGGAGGCCCAATCATTGGTGGTGAAGTGGTGCTGTTCCGCAGTGCGACTGACGCGTGTGTGCTGCAGCTGAAACTCCACTATGGCCTGTTGCTGCTCGCACAGTCTCTCCAGCATGTGCAAGGTGGAGTTCCACCTGGTGGGCACGTCGCATATGAGGCGGTGAGCGGGAAGGCCGAAGTTACGCTGTAGCGCAGACAGGCGAGCAGCGGCAGGATGTGAACGCCGGAAGCGCGCACAGACGGCCCTCACTTTATGCAGCGGCTCTTACATGTTGGGGTAGTTGTGAATGAACTTCTGCACCACCAAATTCAGCACATGCGCCAGGCAAGGGATGTGCGTCAAACCGGCTAGTCCCAGTGCTGCGACGCGATTTCGCCCATTATCGCACACCACCAGGCCGGGCTTGAGGCCCACCGGCAGCAACCACTGGTCGGTCTGTTGTTCAATACCCCGCCACAACTCCTGCGCGGTGTGGGGCCTGTCCCCCAAACATATGAGTTTCAGAATGGCCTGCTGACGTTTACCCCGGGCTGTGCTGAAGTTGGTGGTGAAGGTGTGTGGCTGACTGGATGAGCTGGTGGAAGCAGAGGAGGAGGAAGCCGAGTAGGAGGAGGAGGCTACAGGAGGCAAAGAATGAGGCCCTGTGATCCTTGGCGGCGGAAGCACGTGCGCCAAGGAACTCTCCGCCTGGGGCCCAGCCGCCACTACATTTACCCAGTGTGCAGTTAGGGAGATATAGCGTCCCTGGCCGTGCTTACTGGTCCACGTATCTGTGGTTAGGTGGACCTTGCCACAGATGGCGTTGCGCAGTGCACACTTGATTTTATCGGATACTTGGTTGTGCAGGGAAGGCACGGCTGTCTTGGAGAAGTAGTGGCGGCTGGGGACAACATACTGTGGGACAGCCATGGACATCAGCTGTTTGAAGCTGTCTGTGTCCACCAGCCTGAATGAAAGCATTTCAAAGGCCAGTAGTTTAGAAATGCTGGCATTCAGGTCCAGGGCTCGAGGGTGGCTAGGTGGGAATTTACGCTTTCTCTCCAAGTTTTGTGAGATGGAGAGCTGAACGCTGCCGTGTGACATGGTGGAGATGCTTGGTGACGCAGGTGGTGGTGTCGCTGGCACATCCTCTGTTTGGTGGGCGGCAGGTGCCAACGTTCCTCCCGAGGCAGAGGAAGAGGCCGAGGCAGCAGCAGAAGAGGGAGCAGGGGGAGCCAGAGTGAGTTCCTTGCTTTTAAGGTGTTTAATCCACTGCAGTTCATGCTTTGCATGTAGATGCCTGGTCATGCAGGTTGTGCTAAGGTTCAGAACGTTAATGCCTCGCTTCAGGATCTGATGGCACAGCATGCAAACCACTCGGGTCTTGTCGTCAGCAGATTGTTTAAAGAAGTGCCATGCCAGGGAACTCCTTGAAGCTGCCTTTGGGGTGCTCGGTCCCTGGTGGCGGTGGCTAGTATCAGGCGAACTCTCTTGGCGGCGGCGGCTGTTCTGCTTTTGCCCCCTGCTCCCTCTTTTGCTACGCTGTTGGCTCGGTCTCACCACTGCCTCTTCCTCTGAACTATGAAAGTCAGTGGCACGACCTTCATTCCATGTGGGGTCTAGGACCTCATCGTCCCCTGCATCGTCATTCACACAGTCTTCCTTCCTGACCTCCTGTTCGGTCTGCACACTGCAGAAAGACGCAGCAGTTGGCACCTGTGTTTCGTCATCATCAGAGACGTGCGGACTCCGATGAGGTGGTATTCCCATGTCCTCATCATCAGGAAACATCAGTGGTTGTGCATCAGTGCATTCTTCCACCACTGGGGAAGGGCTAGTTGGATTACCTTGGGAAACCATTCCAGCAGAGTCTTCAAACAGCATAAGAGACTGCTGCATAACTTGAGGCTCTGACAGTTTCCCTGATATGCATGGGGGTGATGTGACAGACTGATGGGCTTGGTTTTCTGGTGCCACCTGTGCGCTTTCTGCAGAAGACTGTGTGGGAGATAATGTTGTGAACATGCTGGATCCCCTGTCGGCCACCCAATTGACTAGCGCCTGTACCTGCTCAGGCCTTACCATCCTTAGAACGGCATTGGGCCCCACCAAATATCGCTGTAAATTCTGGCGGGTACTGGAACCTGAGGTAGTTGGTTCACTAGGACGTGTGGCTGTGGCAAAATGGCCACGTCCTCTCCCAGCACCAGAGGGTACACTAACACCACCACGACCGCGTCCCTTACTAGATGTTTTCCTCATTGTTACCGTTCACCAAGCACCACAATAAGAAAAAAAATAATTGGCCCAATGTATTGATTTCAATTTAGGCCTTTTTTTACAGGCACCTAACACTATCTGCCTATTTGTTTATGTAGCATATTACACTAATCCATGCACAGCAGTAACCACTGATTTAGGGGAATATCTCTTTTAGGGCTAGTATTTAGGCCCTGGATGAAAGGTATCCTTTTATGGACAGATTTACACTTGGCCTGCAACAGCTGGGACACCAGATTCAGGGTATTGCTATATTGGCAGGTTAATTTCACCCCAGAACAAAATATATGTGTAAGCGGACACTATGAAATCTGGCCTGCAACTGCTTGGACAACAGATCCAGGGTATTGCTATATTGGCAGGTTAATTTCACCCCAGAACAAAATATATGTGTAAGCAGACACTATGAAATCTGGCCTCCAACTGCTTGGACAACAGATCCAGGGTATGTCTATATTGGCAGGTTAATTTAACCCCAGAACAAAATATATGTGTAAGCGGATACTATGAAATCTGGCCTGCAACAGCTTGGACACCAGATCCAGGGTATTGCTATATTGGCAGGTTAATTTCACCCCAGAACAAAATATATGTGTAAGCGGATACTATGAAATCTGGCCTGCAACTGCTTGGACACCAGATTCAGGGTATTGCTATATTGGCAGGTTAATTTCACCCCAGAACAAAATATATGTGTAAGCGGACACTATGAAATCTGGCCTGCAACTGCTTGGACAACAGATCCAGGGTATTGCTATATTGGCAGGTTAATTTCCCCCAGAACAAAATATATGTGTAAGCGGACACTATGAAATCTGGCCTGCAACTGCTTGGACAACAGATCTAGGGTATGTCTATATTGGCAGGTTAATTTAACCCCAGAACAAAATATATGTGTAAGCGGATACTATGAAATCTGGCCTGCAACAGCTTGGACACCAGATCCAGGGTATTGCTATATTGGCAGGTTAATTTCACCCCAGAACAAAATATATGTGTAAGCGGATACTAGGAAATCTGGCCTGCAACTGCTTGGACACCAGATTCAGGGTATTGCTATATTGGCAGGTTAATTTCACCCCAGAACAAAATATATGTGTAAGCGGACACTATGAAATCTTGCCTGCAACTGCTTGGACAACAGATCCAGGGTATTGCTATATTGGCAGGTTAATTTCACCCCAGAACAAAATATATGTGTAAGCGGACACTATGAAATCTGGCCTGCAACTGCTTGGACAACAGATCCAGGGTATTGCTATATTGGCAGGTTAATTTCACCCCAGAAAATAATCTATCCTTTGCCAGACAGCAGACAGTATTATACTTGTCTAGCCAAAGCTGGAACACCAGATTTAGGGGACTGGTATTTGGGCAATTGTATTTAACCCCTTAATAAAATATAGAAATTGCTATCCTGAGTTTCTAGGGGTGACAATTAGCACAGCCAAGCCCCTGATGTAGGATATAGCAAAAAAACTAGTATTGATGGATTGATGGACTTGGTGGCAGCTTCTTCTTGTGCACCACAAGTCACAAAATGGCCGCCGATCAACCCAGAAAATAAGTCACAGAAAAACGCTCTGTGCAGCCTAAAAACCAGTGAGCAAGTAACTAGCAGAAGTTCAATGATTCTCAGCTGTAGATCGATCACTTCATTAAGTGTTTTGGCTAAGTTAATCCCTTCCTAATCTCGCCCTAACACAGCAGCTGCATCCTCTCCCTACACTAGTCAGAGCAGTGTGACGTGCGGCGCTACGTGACTCCAGCTTAAATAGAGGCTGGGTCACATGCTGCACTTGGCCAATCACAGCCATGCCATTAGTAGGCATGGCTGTGATGGGCTCTTAGGGCAAGAAGTAAAACGCTAGCTGATTGGCTGCTGTGCAGCCCTTCAGAAAGCGGGAAGTAATCGACGAACACCGAACCCGAACCCGAACTTTTTTGAAAATGTCCGGGTTCGGGTCCGGGTCCCGGACACCCCAAAATTCGGTACGAACCCGAACGATGCTCGAACTGTTCGCTCAACACTAGGCCTGAGCAAATGGCAGGTGTCACGCATGAGCTGCCACTGGCTGACATCGAAGTTACAGAGGGGAGTACTCCTGTCCGCTTGGATCATCAAAAATTTGTTGATAGTCTTTCTCTGTTCTAATTGGCACCCTGGTTGCACTTCACCTTCTGACCACAGATCCTTCATACGGTCCTCAAGCGACTTGATGGAAAATTCCCACATCGGTGAGTATGGCATTTTACTCTCACAACTCCATGCTGAGTGCCTGCCGCTGCCTCCTTGAAGTTGGTCACTGCTAGTTGTTTCAGAACAGGTAGACTCTTGAGTAGCAGACAGTCTACCCCGGGCATGTTTGGCTAAAGATTTCATACTGCTTTGAACATGCTGGCTCATCAGCACACCGCCACCCTGCTGCTGTCTTACGGGCAGGCTTCCTTGCTCGCCCCCGCTGATGATGATGAAGCCTCTTCATTACCTTCACCCAGCTATCAAATGCAATCCGCTACATTCATCATCCACTACTGTCTGCTCATCACTTAAGTCCCCCTCACAAGTCTCATGACTGCTTCCGTGACCGCTCTCAACACCTGCTCCCACATGACTCTAATCACTACTTGCACTCAAACAGGAGGAAGCAGCATATCTCTCCTCCAAATCTGAGCTGGGCAGTAGCTGCTGACTGTCCTCAGTTAGATGTTTGTTGCTTAAAAGCGGAGCGGAGTCGACAGAATAAATCATTTGCCTGACATAAGGAGCAGAAAAGGAAACAGGCAGGTTCAGGACAGGTGATGGCCCAGAGCTTGTTCCTTATTCCAGAACTAAGTTTTGTTTCAGAGGAACCAACAGACTTCTGGCTCTGGGTGTCTGTTGTCAGTTGAGATGATGTTGAAGACTGTGTCAATCATTCCAGGACAGCGGGATTGGTCATCAAAACTCGACCACTGGATGACAGTGGTAGCTCTGGCCTGTTGCTGCGACTGCTGCTTCTACCTCTATCTCTTCTTTTTCTGCAACTTCTGCTGGCTTCAGCAACATTTTTGCCGCTGTCTGTTCCTTTGGAGGGTCCTGGCACCTTTTTGTTGGTTATACTGTGTGGTAACAATAACTGTATACTGTATGTAAAATAGGTTATTCAATGTCAACGTGGATACTACAATACCAGTTATATTAAACAGATAATTCACCACAATATGTGAATCAAGGCATAATGTAATTGCTTTTATATGAAATAGGCTGGACACCACACTAACGATTATATTACACAGGTTATTCACCACAATTTGAAAAGCAAGACATAATAGAATTGCTTATGTATCACACAAAGTGGGCACCAAAATAAATTTTAGATTACACATTATTCATCCCAATTTGAGAATGCAAGTGTTATAAAATTGCTTTTCTTTTAAACAAGGTGGGCTCTACTCAATTTGATAGCTCTGTGCCCTACACAGGGGATTGATGCAAACTGCACTTTCTCCTATGGATCCCCTCAGGTTATACAGCCTACACTGTGCTGCAGTCTTCCTATGCTCTCCCTACAGTGTCTAAAAACTCTACCTACGACCTCCCTACGCTGTCCCTGCACTGTCCCTATCCCAGATTATACTATTTAAAGCTCTATAAAACACTTTCCCTAGCACTTGTCATATCTGTCCCTTAACTCAGAAAATAGCAGAGAACGGGCAGAATAAGGCTTTTTATAGGGCTATGAAATCTGCTCATTGGCTGGCTGAACGGCATTATGGGTAATTCCTCATTCTCAGGTTTCCTATTTTCACTTTCACTTTGTAATATTTGCAGCAGCCGTTTTACAAAAAATCTAATCTTACAATTAGAGATGTTTTTTTAATTTTTCAAAAAGATTTGATTCTATACGAATTTATTTGTGATGAATTGCGTTAAAATACAGCTACTTCCTAGCTGCAGAGAACCTGTATAGTGGTGTTGTAGAACACTGTGCCTTGCAGTAACATGCATAGGGAGTCTGCTATGGTAATGAAATTATGCTGTGATTCCATATGACATGCAGATTACAGGTGTCGCTCTTAGAATTACTTCCCACTTCACTTATTTGGGCAGTCACGTGCCAAAACTGACCAAATAACTCAAGTGTAAACTCAGCCTTGCAGGTGAATGTTAGCGAACTTACTATAGCGTGAAAGAGCACACTCCTTTTACACCGTTAGTTGATTCCACATAGATTTCTATAGAACCTGTTCTGTTAAACGCTCATATAAGTTGAGTCCGACTGACAGAGTGGAGAGGGTGTCAGCAGTAAGTTTGTGTTGACATTACTGATTATTTTGCCCTTCCTCCTCTGATCCATCTGAAAAACAACCCCTAAAAACGGATCCTGTCTGTTGAGCATATGCCTTCACTCGTTCAGCATTTGGTCAGTAATCCATCAGTATTTCTGAAGCCAAAAAAAAAAAAAAAACAAGAGTGGATCCAAAACACAAATGAGATGTGAATGGAATATTTGCATGTCTTCTGTGTTTTGTACCACCTCCCCCCTTACAGCTGCTCCAAAGATGGGATCTGTTGTGTTTCTCATTTTTATATCACAGAGTATAACCCTTTTAAAACATAACCTTTAATATCATCATAAAATAACAACTCTTATACAGAAAATATATGTCTAGCCATAGGATTATCTTCTCTATTGCGAATATCACCAATGTGTTTCAAAATTATTTTCTTAAACATTCTGCACGTCTTGCCCACATATTTCAAGCCACAATCACATTGGGCCATATAGATCACACCAGTGGTGTTACAGTTTGTAAAGTTGCAGGCTCGATAAATCCTGTTTTCAGTACTATTAGTAAATACATGACTTACATTTACTACCTCTAAACGTGCCTAGTTCTCTATTAGAAAGCCAGGTGCCTTTGTCAGGGGTTCAACGTGGCTATGCACCAAAACGTCTCCTATGCTACGTCCACGCCTAAATGAAATGGCTGGACTCTCAGGCAATAGTTCTGCTAGGTATGGATAAGTTTTAATTAAGGACCAATAGCGTTCCAAAATTTCACAGACCTTTTAAGACTCAGAGTCATAAGTTCCAATTATCCTGATCATCTCTTCTGAATGCTTTTTCACCTTACAGTAGGTTGGAGTAGAGCGGTTCGATCTGTGGAGTTAGCATGGCCCCGTGCCTCATACAGGCATGGGCTAGGATACCCTCTTTGTCTAAAACGACTAAAGAGTTTTGATGCATCTTGCATAAAGTCACCTTGATCAGAACATTTCCTGTGAATTCTCAGGAATTGTCCATTTAGAATCTCCCTTCTGAGAGGTTTAGGATGGAAACTCTCTGATCTGTTTTTTTACGGAACAAAGTTGTCGTGATACCTTTATTTTCATCTCTCTCAATATGCATGTCTAGAAATGTTATAGAATCTCGTTGAAGTTCAAAGATAAAATACAAACCAATGTGATTGAAGTTCTGGGTATTCATGAATTTTTTTAAGTCAGTTTCCGTACTGGACCAAAGAAGTAGAATATCATCTATGAACCTAGACCAAAGAGTGATAAATTTGATCCTTGAGTCATGGATTCCGAAAATACCACCAGCCCAGGAGCAGGTTTGCATAAGTTGGTGCACATGGGCTACCCATTGCGGTGCCCCTGAGAATTGATTTTCAAAGACAAAATAGTTATGGGTAAGTATAAAAATGAGTAATTGGATCACAAAATGATTATGTTGACAAAGATAATTTGATCTAGAATCCCAAAAATATTTGACTGCCGCCAAACCTTTGTTGTAAGGAATCAAAGTATATAGTGCTTCTACGTCAGTAGAGGCTAGCCACATGTCAGGTTCTATAGTGATACCCTCAAGGCGCTTCAAGAGGTCGGTGGTATCTCGTAAGTAGGAAGGTAAGGCTACCACAAAAGGATGAAGAATCTGGTTGATGTATATACCAGCATAATGAGTGAGGCCATCTATCCCAGAGACGATCGGTCATACCCTAAGGGGACTAGTCAATTTGTAGATTTTAGGGAGCCCGTAAAAAGTAGCCATCTTAGGGAAAGCAGGTAAAAGGTATTCAAATTCCTTACGATGAATTAATCTGCCTTCAAGGGCCCCTCACAGTATTTGAGATAATTCAAGTAGGAATTAATTGGTGGGACCTGTTTTTAATAACTCATAGTTCTTGTTATCTGATAGCAAAGACAAACACGTCCCTATATTGTTGAAGAGTGAGAACAGCAATGTTGCCTCCCTTATCAGATGGCTTATCCACTATGTTTTTATTTTTACGTAATCGTTGTAGGGCCTCCATTTCTGCAGGGGTATAATTTTTATGAGACTGGGATTTTTTTATAAGAAAAAGGAAGTTCAGCAGCTCTCACCTGCCCCACCTTCACCTGTGAGCACGGCAAGGCTCGTGTCAGGAAGCGGGCAAACAGAAATCCAAATCCAAAAAGTTCAAAGATCCAGCTCCACTTCAGTAAAGGAATATAAATTTTTATTGCTTGCGGTAAAAACACATTCAAGCCCTTACTTATGACATTGTAAGACATTAAAATGGCGATATTTGTAGGGGGAATTGCACCTGTCTTCACTAATTGTGATCACATGACTGCAACCACCCTCAAAAAAAGCCACACTTTCAACACTTCACCATTAAAAAGAAAAAAAACATACAATCAACAAGATCCATGAGATATATTAGCTTGAGAAAACATTTGGAGGGATGTTCGTGAATATGGGAAGCTACAAAAAATCTATATACATAGACTATTGCTGTAAAATTAAATCCAAAGCGTTTATTTAAACCCTCTGGCTGACGTGTGTTTAATTAAAAAATCCAGAAGGATTCTCTATTTAATAGTTTCCTTCTTTGGTCTCCTCCTCTTTTAGGCATTATAACCCTTTCAATGCCCTGTACCACCAGATCAGATGTGTCTCCACCATGGCAGATGGCAAAATGCAGACTAGCTGCAAATATATTGCGGCTGCCATGGTGCGGCACATCGGAAATGTGTTTGCGTATTCTATCTTCAATAGCATTAGTGGTACATCCTACATATTGCAATTTACAATTTATGCATGTGATTAAATAAACCGCATAAGTGGTATTACAGTTGAGATATGATTTCATATGAAAGGATTTGCCATTTGACGTTGAGGCAAAGGTAGTTGATACCGAGGAGCTAGATCTTTAAACTTTCTGGATTTCTGTTTGCCTGGTTCCTGACATGGGCCTTTCATGCTCACAGGTGAAGGAGGGGCAGTTTTCTTTTATATTCTTTCCAAGTCTCTAGTCACACAAATCATTAGCCTCACTTAATGTTTTAGGTGGCATCTTTGTACTCCTGTTTTTAAGGGCAGTGAATAGACCCTGCCCACTTGCGCAATCATTTTCATCAAGCAGCTGTACAAGATCATCAAAGCCTTTTAGATCGCTCATTTCTAATCCCAACTCTGAGAATCTTTTTTTATCTGATGAGGCAAATATCTTATGCCAGAATAATGTTCTCATGAAGAGATGAAGGTCCTTCATCCACTCAAAACAACTGAATCATGTAGTTGGTACAAATATGAGGCCCTTCCTCAAAATGGACTGCTCATCAGTGGACAAAGTGGTCCCTGACAGGTTTAGTATCAGCGAATCATCAAAGGATGGTACATTCATTCGGTCAGTCCCTTAGGGGATATGTATTTGGTGGTGCCAGACCTAAAAAAGTCGTCAGTCTTGGGGTTGATGGTAATAATAAAGAGGAGCAAGAGGAGCCGGATGGACCCCCCCCCCTCCCTTTCCTGATTTCTCCTGTGTTGACTCCCCAATCCCCAAGTCTGTTACCGAAGTTGGATTTTGTGGTACCCATTGTTTCCTTTCTATTGCTATTATATGAGGACAGCTATGGCACCGTTTACCAATTTATTTGGTCTGATTAATAGTTTAGTATTCTAAATATCTCTTGACAGCGTTTAGCTGACCGCTCTTCTGCATCACGTGATTGTAACATCCGCCCCTTTACAAATATGATCATGAATATGCATAGCCGGCCATGACGTCAGGTGACCGATCCTTTGCATCATGTGACTGGGACACCCGCTCTCTTCTACATACCAGCTTTATTACTCACAGCCGGCCAGTACGTCGGTCATGTGACTGGCGTCATGTGACATGTTTACTCAGTTGACACGCTTGCATTTCTGGGCGGTTCTTATAAATGACAGGCTTCATCCGGTGCGTCCTCGTGGTACACCATCTGCGGACGATAAACCCACCAGCCCCTCCATCTGATATCACGGCTGCAGGCCACGGATTATCAGGCCCTGCCTTCTAATCATGAATCGTGGCATGCAAGTATAGGCACTTTGCTTGTTCACATAATGTATACATTTTCAAATGTTGAGAGGCATGGTATAGTTTTTTGCACCCATCATCTTAGTGTGAATTACTAATACCTACCTCCGTGATAATTGTGATAATTGACTATACTGTATACCCACCAGCACCACAGGCCACAAATTATCAGGCCTTGACTTCTTATCATGAATCGAGGCATGCAAGTATAGATACTTTGCCTGTTCATATAATGCAGGGATGCTCAACCTGCGGCCCTCCAGCTGTTGTAAAACTACAACTCCCACAATGCCCTTCTGTAGGATGATAGCGGTAGGCTGTCAGGGAATGATGGGAGTTGTAGTTTTGCAACAGCTGGAGGGCCGCAGGTTGAGCATGCCTGATATAATGTATACATTTTCATATGTTGAGAGGCATGGTATAGTTTTTTGTTGCACCCATCATCTTAATGGGATTTATTAATACCTACCTCCGTGATAATTGGTGTTCTTTACATCATTACATTTTTTACATCTAACCGTCCGCTGCCAACAGCTTTAGTGGAATTGTGCTAGTTTCTTACCATCTTTGTCTATGTTTCTTAAGTGGAAATCTTACTATATCTATCTTGCTCCGGTTCACAGATTTTTGGGTCCCTTGATGAGCCCTTTTAAAAACCGGGTCGAAACACGTTGGTACTGGAACTAAATAGGGATTTTATCTGGTATATTCCATTACCTTACCTTACCCACCTACCCCTATATTCTGGTCAGAGTAGCTTGTGCCTTCATATTTTCTTCTTTTTATTGCTTTTCTATTTTTCTGTATAAGGGTTGTTATTTTATGATGATATTAAAGGTTATGTTTTAAAAGGGTGGTAACTGTGACATTCTAATCTATGTATGCCACACTTTTTCATTGTACCCTCTGTGGGGAGTCGCTCTGGTAGATAGCGTTGCGGGTGCAGTACAGAGGCAAAACGGAGTCCAGAAAGTGTAGCAAACAGTGTTTAATTCACACTTGCATCAAATAAATAGCAAACAGTCACTTGGTGTTAGTTCACACACATCAGAAAGCGTGAGGAAAAACAGAAAGTCCAATACAGGTTCCAATCACCTGGGAGGTTTTAGGTGCGGGTTCGCACCTGGCTGTCAGCCCAGCCACAGGACAATCCACCACAGGCTTCCAGGCCGTCTGCACTCCTCCTTGCTGGGCTCCTACTTCCAGCCCAGAGAGCTCCACAGCACTAGCAGCAGCTCCAGGACAATCACACCCAGCTGCTGGTGCTGGCTGTGTTTTAAACCCAGCCCAAAACCAGGACTGGGTCGTGGGGAGCAGCCACCCACCCTTCACTTTAGCTGCTCCCGGTAAGAGCCGGCCCGGATCGGCTTTGCAGCCATGCTATTTAGCAACTGTGTCAGTAGCACTACCTGCTGCTGATATCAACAAAATGGCTCTTACCTCACCGAGGCTATGAACCTCGGTGACACGTACCTGCCATCCACGACGGCACCCTGCACCTTACCACACCTCTGATGGGTTATAGTCTGAGCTGTGAAGTTAGATCAGAAGAAGGGTAAAATAAATGGTGATATCAACAAGGCCAAAAAGGGAAAATGATGGCCCTGTCATAAAGTGGGGAGGGTGGAAACAGCATGAGAAGTCCAAAGAGTGACCCAGTGACTGAGTGGTGAGGTGGCAGCAGCATGAGGAGACTACAGAGTAGTAATAATTAAACTAAGACAGTCATTGATTTATTTTTATATTTCTCCAATGACCAGAACACCGGAGACTCATCAGACAGCTGCAGAGACGTCTCCAAGGAATTCTTCTACCAGACTCCGTGTCTTCATTTTGTGCATAAATATACATTGTAGCTAATATACATCTGCCTGATAACCATGGAAGCTGAGGACACTGCTGTCTTGTATTGTCATCATTCTTCTCTAGATCTCATCTTACAAAAAAAGGAAGAAATGGAAACGGCAAGAAAAGGAACCATAAAAATGAATGCTGAGACCAAAGAGATATCCTATGTGAGTAGAGTGAGGTATACTCTTGTGTACCATATTAAAGAAATAATTCTAAAGAATTCTGGTCACAAGTATTTAAAATACATTTATGTCAAAATGCATATTTTTTTGCTTCTTATAATCAAGAATTGTAATCTTAAAAAGGAAAATTGTGATCATTAAAATAAAATATTCAACTCATGTTAAATGCTCTTGGTGATTTCTGGCTAAACTTGTATTTTTTGTAAGAAACATGTATTAACATCTTTGAGTATAAATATCAATATATTGTATCTTTTGTAACATGTTTTATATAATTTAATATGAACAAAACATTTAAAAAAAATCTATTATTTTTGAATCAACGCTAAAAATCAGATCATTAACTTACATTGCTGGACTTTTGTAGGTCTTTTGAATCAGTTCTTCAATTTTAATTCTTAATTTAAATGGCAGAGTTAGATTCTCATTTGATATTAAGTATATGATGTAATATGCAGTATTATGTATTGTCCAGAATCTGAATCTGGAGATTCTAGTTATAATTTGTCTAAACAAAACCATAATGGTTCCTCCAGCATAACTTTTATTTGTTCTGAACACAGGAGAACAATCTGACTGTGGTCACTGAGTTTTTCCTCTTAGGCTTTCAAGTCAGCCAAAGATTTAAGAATTTTCCTGTTCTGTCTTCTCCTGGTGGTTTACTGTGGGACAGTATGTGGGAACCTCCTGATCATCACCCTGGTGTCCACCAGCAAGAACCTCCACACTCCAATGTACTTCTTCATCTCACAACTGTCCATCAGTGACATCTTATTGACCACAGACATTGTCCCCAACCTGCTCTACATCTTACTGAATAATGGAGCGAGCATTACTTTTATAGACTGCTTCATTCAGTTTTATTTTTTTGCTGCTGCAGAAAGTTTTGAATGTTTTCTTCTCACAGTGATGTCTTATGACAGATATGTGGCCATCTGTAATCCCCTCCATTATACTTCTATCATGAGAAGTGGGCATTGTGTGATTTTGACCATCATTTGTTGGTTTCTTGGGTTTTCTAGTGTTTTGCTTTACATCATAAAAATTGCAAAGCTAAATTTTTGTGGCCTGAACGTCATTGACAATGTATTCTGTGATTTTCTTACCTTACTAGACCTTGCCTGTTCTGACACCTTCATTCTTCACATGGAGATGTATTTACTAAGTATTGTAACCATTTTCATTCCAACCACAATCATTGTAGTGTCTTATACTTACATTGTTTTAGCAGTCTTAAGGATCCCATCCAGTACTGGTAGACAGAAAGCCTTCTCCACCTGTAGCTCCCACCTCATTGTGGTCTCCATATTCTACTGGACTATGTTCAGTGTTTACGTCGTCCCAACAAAAGGCCTAACACTCTCCATAAGTAAAATCCTTTCTCTCCTATACACTGTTTTTACTCCTTTTATAAACCCCATTATATACAGCCTAAGAAATAAAGACATTTGGAAAGCCGTACAGGAAACATCCCATAAGTTTGTTATACAGAACACTGTGTTCTGAGATTCTGTAGGCAAAATCTTAACCCTTTCACTCCCCGCCTTCCAAAAGCCATAATATATTTTTTTTCTCTATTGCTTTGCATAGTCATATGAGGACTTGATTATTATTATTATTTTTTTTTTTACAGAGCAATTATACTTTCTACATCTATGAAAATAAGCCCTCAAACAGTCAATAGAAAAATAAAAAAAGTTACGGTTCTCAGATGATGGTCAGGCACAAACAATTAAAAAAAAAATTATTCATTGTTTTTATTGTGTAAAATTAGTAAAGCATAAAATCACCAGATACATTGGATATCACTGTAATCTTATTGATCCACAGAATAAAGATTATATTCTAGTTATGCCTTATGGTTAACTGTGCAAAGTCTAAAATTAACAAACCCACATTTTTTTTTTTCATTTTTATTCAAAACTTTGTACTCCTCCTCTCAAAACAAATGGGACAACTCAACTCAGATGTGACCTGTGTATTCATAATTTCCATGTCTGCAGAACATCTCACATAGTTATGAACAGCCATCTGTCACACCATCAACTATTAACAGATTTTACCCATTCTGTTTATGTCAGACATTCCTCCAATTTCGAGTCCCTCAGTTTTCCTATAAAGTGGTGACTCAAGAACAGGACTTGAAGTGGTGGGACTGCTTTTAAAGATCAGTTCTAATGTATAAATTATAAATGTACGCGGTATTGCTCTTCATATAACGAGTTTTAGGACCGTATTGGTTTTATAACAACATAAACCATGGGAAATACTTTTTTGATATCTGGTTTTGTCTGTCTATCAATATAAGTATATATCATAACTAGAGAGGGGAGAATTTCTCAAAAATTCGATTCAGATGGTACGCAGAAGCCCCAAAAAATATTTGAATGTGTAGAACACTGTGCCTTGCAGTAACACGCATAGGTCTGCTGAGGTACTGAAAAAATACTGTGAGTTAGTATAACATGCAGATGACAGGCGTCATTTTTAGAATCGCTTAACACTTCACTTTTTGTGCAGTCATAGGACCAAAACTGACCAAATAACTCAAGTGTGAACTCAGCCTTACAGTTTAATGCTAGTGTCAAGAAGAAGCGCACACCTTTTACACAGTCACCAGCTGATTTCACATAGATTTCCACAAAAACTGTTCTGTTACACACTGAAAAAAGTGGTGGCCCCATGACCGAGTGGTGAGGTGGCAACAGCACGAGGAGTCAACACAGTGGGCCAGTCACAGAGTGGTGAGGTTGGGAATCACATGAGGAATCGCATAAGTTGTCAACACAGTGGCCCAGTCAGATATTAGTGAGATGGGAATCGCATGAGGAATTGCATAGGTCATCAACACAGTGGCCGAGTCACACAGTGGTGAGAGTGGGAATTGCACGAGTTGTCAACACATTGGCCCAGTCACAGAGTGGTGAGGGTGAGAATAGCATGAGAAATCACATGAGCTCCCAACGTGTGATCGGCCACATCATTATCCGCCACTGTCTGCACGTCACTGATGTCACCCTCACCAGTCTCAGTGACACGTGCTTGAACGCTCGCAATACCAGCTCCAACGTGACAATCATCGTTACTACTTGTCCGCCTACCGGAGGAAGCAGCGGATGTCTCCTCCTCACCTGTCTGTCGGACATACTGTACTGTAACATAAACTGCAAGGGTAGAAGAACAATAGTATCAGAACGCAATTTCGCACCAACTCCGCAACTACTGATTGACGCATCAAATTAAGTGTAAAAGAATTTGACCACCCTAAAAGTGTGTAGAGAAGTGTTCTGATTTGGTGAACAGCGGCCTCGGTGGCTAACCCTTTTCGGGTTATCTGTTCTTGGCCTTTAAGGTGTGATCACCTCTAGTATTTTTTTTTTCTTAAGCCTGGGGAGCATGTTTTCTTCACCCGTGCAGCATGACAGACCACAAGTACTTATAAATAAACTAAGTACACCCAAAAACTGGTTGTATCAGAATGCACTTTCACCCCAATAACAGATGCTAAGAAATAAAGTTGAGCAAACGCCTGGAAGTTCGGGTTTGACAGGTTTGGCTGAACTTCACAAAAAAGTTTGGGTTCGGGATCCGAACTTAACCTAAACTTGACCCCGACCCCAAACCCCATTGAAGTCAATGGGGACCCAAACTTTCGGGCATTAGAATGGCCCTTAAAATGTAATGGAAAGGGATAGAGGGAAAAAGGCAGCAAAATGTGCTTAAGAGCATGGCAAGTGCTCTGCAAACAAATGTGGATAGAGAAACAACTTAAAATAAAATAACATAAATAATAATAAATAAATAATTAAAAATTATTAACCAACAACTCGGAGGAGGAGGTGGATGTGGAGGCGGAGGTTAAGGAGTTGGTGAACGTGGTGTTGTAGGTGGAAGTGGCGATGGAGGAGGAGGAGGAAGCCAGCTAACAATGTTTTTTTTTATTTTTTTTTTATTGGGGTAGCCCACAAAATAATTAAAAAAAATAAATAAAAAAATAAGTGCACTTGAGTACAAGAATGTATGGTTAAGGCGGGTAAAAATGTCTATTCTGCACAAGCTGACCCTGGCGACCTCTTTCTCCTCCTCCTCTGCCTTCGCCTTGTGCTTCCACTTGTCCCCCGGTGTCAGTTGGGAATGCCCTCAGGAGCGCGTCTACCAGTGTACCTTTTTAGTAGCGCATCTTCCTATTACGCTCAAGTGAGGGAATGAAGGACGGCACGTTGTCTTTGTAAAAAGGATCCAGCAGGGTGGCAACCCTGTAGTCAGCACAAGTTAAAATGTGGGCAACTCTGTGGGTCGTTGCGCAGGCACTGCAGTATGTAGTCGCTCATATGTGCCAGGCTGCCCAGAGGTAAGGATAAGCTGTCCTCTGTAAGTGGTGTATCGTCTGTGTCCTCCCTATCCCCCCAGCCACGCTCCAGTGATGGCCATGAGCTGCGTTGGGTGCCACCCTGCTCTGAACCCGGTTCTTCCTCCTCTACCTCATCCTCCTCCTCTTCGTCCTCCAGAACTGTACCCTGGCTGTCCACTTGTGTATCTGGCCTCTGCTGGTGCAGGAACCCACCCTCTGAGCCACTTCTGAATGACTGGCCTGAAACCCTGTGAAATGCCATCCTATTCCATCGTCACCCGAAGTGTTTTTTCAAGGAGAAATAGAAGTGGTATTGTGACGAGACCAATCTCGCCACATTGCATTGGAGAAACCTGGTTGCTCGCCTGCTGCCTTTGGACTATGGCCCCCTGTTAAAAGACATCTTTTTTACCTGCAGAAAAGCTTAATTCGTGCTTTTCTGCCTGGGGTTCGGTAGTTTTGGTTGAATGTGTTATACCCCAGATAGGAATCCCATGGAGCCCATTCGTATGAAACTGACTATAAAGACTTTGGCTCCATGGCGATTAAACTGTATTCGTGTGGTCTGAGCGCCATTCACTTAATAATGTGCGCTCAGACCTGAGCTATCTGGGGATATGTTAAATGTATAGTTTTAATGTAATGTGTCTTACCTGGTGTATTTTAACAGTAATGCTTGTTCTGTGTCCCCATGTGCATAATGGAGTCTTGTCTCTGAAATGTCTGTGTGTATTGTAAAGGGTGGGACATTGTGTATTGAATAGTGATGTCTGCCCTATTGTCCCCACATGTGTATTGGCGATTTCCCTTTGTCCTGAGAGATAATTGAATGACTCCTCAATTGTCTCCAGGACAGAAGACATTGTGTATTCGTCTGCCTGTGATGATTGCATTACCCATGTAGGGTGATGGTATCACAGGCAGAGGGGAGGGATATGCTGGGGGTGTCTGTATTGTCCCAATGTGTGTGATTGGCTGCTGTATTCCGTGTCGCAGTCTTCCTTCTGGTCCTCTAGGGGAGTGTCCACCAGGTGGGAGACCGGCATCAATACCGGGCAGGTTGCCCTTAATAAAAAAGTTAGAATTCCTGTTTACCATCAATACGGAGCCTCGTCTCGTTCTTGGGGGGATTCACTGTATGCTGTTAGAGACTGATTGCCAGGAGTGTAAGCTGATTGTCTGCTTTTCCTGTTCGTCTGCTAGCAGCTATTTGGGAGGTTCCAGTACGGGAGTTGGAGTGCTATTTTGTATCCAGTTCGGGAGTTTGGTGTTCTGCAGTAGCTGTGCCTTTATCTCTGTAAAGGGGCCGATCGCCTAAGCGGTTTTACCCCTTGTCTGCAGCAACGGTCCGTTACAATTGGTGGCGAGCAGCGGGATCGTTCCTACAGCCAGAAGGACAGCTACAGGAGACACCATTTCCTTGGATTTACAAGTGGGGGCAACGCATGTCCCAGTACAGCGACCTAAAAGCACCAGAATGGAACCAGCAGTGTCATACGAGGAGGAGGACCTGGATGGCCGGGATGCATTAGGAAAGGCATCTGGTACCAGGCCCTGGACAATGTACAATACCAGCGGGGTGAGAGTCTCCCCAGTGAAGAGCAGCGGTGGCAGAAGCAAGTGGCCCTGCGGATGCCCTTTCTGGGAGAGCAGCCCCTGGATGAATGGGTGAAGGAACTAGAGCACCGGGTATGGCAGGAGCTATGGCTGGAGAATGCCTACCAGGCGCTCTGGTGGTATATGGCACAGTATATACCCTGGACAGCCGAGCATGACAAGCCAGAGGGAGAGGAGTTTGATGGTTCTGGCTTGTTATGGGAGTCCTTTGCAGAGCCTGACTTCGGGAGTCCTGCGCAGAACAGACTTCAGGACATTTTCTACGAGAGGGAGGCTAGGCATGACGGGGATGACCCCCATGAGGTAGAGCAAGACCTGGCTCACCTAGCAACCCTGGAGTGGGAACTGGAGCAGGACTACCGAGATCTCTTCCACTCCATTGGGAAGGCTCAGCAGGACAGCAAGGTGACAGATCCAGTTCCAGACCCATTCCGCTGGGAAGATATTATTGAAATTTACTGGGAGGGAACCCCAGGCGGCAGGTGGAGATGGGACCGAGGTCTCTCCACCGGTATTGCAGGGAATTGGGAGCCTGAGCTCCATTCCCCAGCGGGAGATATTGCAGGGAATTGGGAGCCTGAGCTCCATTCCCCAGCGGGAGATATTGCAGGGAATTGGGAGCCTGAGCTCCATTCCCCAGCGGGAGATATTGCAGGGAATTGGGAGCCTGAGCTCCATTCCCCAGCGGCAGAGCTGAGCTACAGGGGGCAGAGGTAGTTGTTCCTGCCCCACAGCAGCAGCGTGATTTTTCGGGAATTGGGAGCCCGGTCTCCATTCCCCAGCGGCAGTATTATTTGTTGGGAGTGGGAGCCCGGTCTCCAGTCCCCAGCGGCAGAGTAACCAGCAGGGAATAGAGAGCCCAGTCTCCTTTCTCCAGCAGCAGGACTCTGTATTGGGAGGAGAGACAGTCGGTCTCCCTCCACTGAGGAGGAAGGTATGTATGGGAGAGGAGCTTACTACCACCTCTCCCCAGCGGCGGATCATTAATGGGCAGGGAATAGAGAGCTCAGTCTCCTTTCCCCAGCAGCAGAGCTGTGTAACCGAAGGGGAGACAGTCGGTCTCCAGCAGCAGGACGGTATATCTAAAGGGAGACAGTCGGTCTCCCCCTCCAGCAACCAGGCTTCAACCAGGCTACCCTCCCAGTAGCGCTGGCAACAGGAGCAGAGTGACGCGGGTCTCTGCCCATGCAGCACCCACCAAGTCAGCGTACCCGTACCCAGCACAGCCGTGGTGAGGCACCTGGACATGGACAAGCTTCTCCTCTACCCAGTTGCAGTAACTATTTATTGTGGGTGGGCTGTGCTGTTGATTGTGTTTTGTGGGTGGGCTGCTGGACTAACAAGGGCACTGACCGGCAGGAGGTCAGATACCCTGTTAGTCTGTTTGGAAAAGGGGAGAGATGTGGCGAGACCAATCTCGCCACATTGCATTGGAGAAACCTGGTTGCTCGCCTGCTGCCTTTGGACTATGGCCCCCTGTTAAAAGACATCTTTTTACCTGCAGAAAAGCTTAATTCGTGCTTTTCTGCCTGGGGTTCGGTAGTTTTGGTTGAATGTGTTATACCCCAGATAGGAATCCCATGGAGCCCATTCGTATGAAACTGACTGTAAAGACTTTGGCTCCATGGCGATTAAACTGTATTCGTGTGGTCTGAGCGCCATTCACTTAATAATGTGCGCTCAGACCTGAGCTATCTGGGGATATGTTAAATGTATAGTTTTAATGTAATGTGTCTTACCTGGTGTATTTTAACAGTAATGCTTGTTCTGTGTCCCCATGTGCATAATGGAGTCTTGTCTCTGAAATGTCTGTGTGTATTGTAAAGGGTGGGACATTGTATATTGAATAGTGATGTCTGTCCTATTGTCCCCACATGTGTATTGGCGATTTCCCTTTGTCCTGAGAGATAATTGAATGACTCCTCAATTGTCTCCAGGACAGAAGACATTGTGTATTCGTCTGCCTGTGATGATTGCATTACCCATGTAGGGTGATGGTATCACAGGCAGAGGGGAGGGATATGCTGGGGGTGTCTGTATTGTCCCAATGTGTGTGATTGGCTGCTGTATCCCGTGTCGCAGTCTTCCTTCTGGTCCTCTAGGGGAGTGTCCACCAGGTGGGAGACCGGCATAAATACCGGGCAGGTTGCCCTTAATAAATGAGAGAATTCCTGTTTACCCTCAATACGGAGCCTCGTCTCGTTCTTGGGGGGATTCACTGTATGCTGTTAGAGACTGATTGCCAGGAGTGTAAGCTGATCGTCTGCTTTTCCTGTTCGTCTGCTAGCAGCTATTTGGGAGGTTCCAGTACGGGAGTTGGAGTGCTATTTTGTATCCAGTTCGGGAGTTTGGTGTTCTGCAGTAGCTGGGCCTATATCTCTGTAAAGGGGGCCGATCGCCTAAACGGTTTTTACCCCTTGTCTGCAGCTACGGTCCGTTACAGGTATTGTAACACTAAGAACTGCGTCATCGGCACTGGTTATGTTGGTTGAGTACTCGAAACACCGCAACAGGCACACAGGTCTGGCATGGAGGCCCACTAATTTGTGGTGCTGTTTCGCAGACCCATGCGTGCTGCAGCTGAAACTCCAATATCGCCTGTTGCTGCTCGCACATTCTCTCCAGCATATGCAAGGTGGAGTTCCACCTGGTGGGCACGTCGCATATGAGGCAGTTAGCGGGAAAGCCGAGGTTACGCTGCAGCGCAGACAGGTGAGCAGCAGCAGGTTGAGAATGCCGAAAGTGCGCACAGACGGACTGCACTTTCTGCAGCAGCTCTGGCATGTCTGCGTAGTTTTTATGGAATTTTTGCACCACCAAATTCAGCACATGCGCCAAGCAAGGGATGTGCGTCAAACCGGCTAGTCCCAGAGCTGCTACGAGATTTCGCCCATTATCACACACCACCAGTCCGGGCTTGAGGCAGCAACCACTCATCAGTCTGTTCTTCTATGCCCCTTCCACAGCTTCTGTGCGGTGTGGGGTTTGTCCCCCAAATAGATGAGTTTTAAAACTGCCTGCTGACGTTTACCACTGGATGTGCTGAAGTTGGTGGTGAAGGTCTAACGCTGACCGGATGAAGAGGTGGTTGAAGAGGAACATGAGGAAGCGGAGTAGGAGGAGGAGGCAACAGGAGGCAAAGAATAATGCCCTGCAATCCTCTGTGGTGGAAGGAATTGCACAAAACCACTATCCGCCTCGGGCTCAGCCGTCACTACATTTACCCAGTGTGCAGTTAGGGAGATATAGCGTCCCTGCCTGTGCTTACTGGTTCATGTATCTGTGGTTATATGAGTACAATAAAGGAATTCAAGAGGGGCCTGGATGTATTTCTGGAGCGTAATAATATTTCAGGCTATAACTACTAAAGATGGGTCGTTGATCCAGGGAGTTATTCTGACTGCCTGATTGGAGTCGGGAAGGAATTTTTTCCCCTTAAGTGGGGAAAATTGGCTCTACCTCACAGGGGTTTTTTGCCTTCCTCTGGATCAACTTGCAGGAAACAGGTCGAACTGGATGGACAAATGTCTTTTTTCGGCCTTATATACTATGTTACTATGTTACTATGTTGCCACAGATGGTGTTGCTCAGTGCACACTTGACTTTATCCTCCACTTGGTTGTGCAGAGAAGGGACGGCTCGCCTGGAAAAGTAGTGGCAGCTGGGAACGACTGTGGGAAATCCACCATCATCAGCTGTTTAAAACAGTCCGTCTCCACCAGACAGAATGACAGCATTTCAAAGGCCAGTCATTTTCAAATGCTGGCATTCATGGCCAGGAATAGGGGGTTGGGTAGGTGGGTATTTCCTCTTTTTCTCCATTGTTTGGGAGATGGACAGCTGAAGGCTTGCATGTGACATGGTGGGGATGATTGGTGATGATGACGGAGGTGGTGGTGTTGGTGGCACATCCTCTGTTTCCTGGGTGGCAGGTGCCACTGTGACTCCAGATGTTTGTGGTTTGCATGTAGATGCCTGGTAATGTAGGTTGTGCTCAGGTTTAGAACGTTGATGCCTCGCTTCAGGCTCTGATGGCACAATGTGCAAACCACTCGTGTCTTGTCGTAAAGACATTGTCTGAAGAACTACCACGCCAATGTACTCCTTGGAGCTGGCTTTGGTGTGCTAGGTCCCTGGGTGTGGTGGGCAGTAGCAGGCATACTGTCTCGGGGACGGCCGGTCCGCTTTTGCAGCTTGCTCCCTCTTTTGCAGCTGAGTCCAGCTTCCGCATCCTGGAGCGGGATAAAGGGTGAAAAGCAGGGGGACACTTAGACTCCGCTTCCAAGTTTGGCCCAAAGCCAAACCAATAAGTGGCACAGCGGGTCCCCACCCGTTGATCCATTACATGCTGACTACTGGGTTGCCACCCTGCTGGATTCCCGTTACAAAGACAATGTGCCATCCTTAATTCCCTCACTGGAGCGTGATAGGAAGATGCGCGACTACAAGCGCACGCTGGTAGATGTGCTCCTGAGGGCATTCCCAACTGACACCGGGGGACAAGTGGAAGCACAAGACGAAGGCAGAGGCGGAGGAGGAAGAGATCGCCAACGCAGTTGGGTCACGGCCAGCACCTCACAAGGCAGGGTTAATATGGCTGACATGTGGAAAAGCATTGTCACCACGCCACAACAACCGGCACCACCAGCTGATATGGAACGTCTTAGCAGGAGGCAGCATTTGAACAATATGGTGGAACAGTACGTGTGCACACGCCTACACGTACTGACTGATCGTTCAGCCCCATTCAACTTCTGGGTCTCCAAATTGTCCACGTGGCCTGAGCTTGCCCTTTATGCCTTGGACGTGCTGGCCTGCCCTGCGGCCAGTGTATTGTCTGAACGTATTTAGCACGGCAGGGGGTCATTACAGACAAACACAGCCACCTGTCCACAGCCAACTTGGACAAGATCACGTTCATTAAAATGGAACCGGCATGGATCCCACAAAAAAAAACAACAGCTGGCTACCTCCTCCTCCTCCATCGCCTCCTCCACCTACAACACAACAATCAACCTCCGACTCCACATCCACCTCCTCCTCCGAGTTTCAGGTTAATAATTTAAAATTTGTATTTGTTTTATTTTATTTTAACTTATTTCCCTTTCCACATTTGTTTGCAGAGCACTTGCCATGCTCTTAAGCACATTTTGTTGCCTTTTGCAGCCCTCTAGCCCTTTCCATTACATTTTTAGGGCCATTTTAGTGCCCAAAAGTTTGGGTCACCATTGACTTCAATGGGGTTCGGGTTCGGGGTCAAGTTCGGGTTAAGTTCGGATCCCAAACCCGAACTTTTTTGTGAAGTTCGGCCGAACCCGTCGAACCCGAACTTCCAGGTGTTTGCTCATCTCTACTCGTGTCTTGTCGTCATTGTCTGAAGAACTGCCACGCCAGTCTGGGTCTAGGACCTCATCATCCTCCACATCATCTTCCACCCATTCTCGACCCCTGCCCTCCTCGTCGGTCTGCACACTGCAGAAAGCCTCAGCAGTTGGCACTTGTGTTTCGTCATCATCAGAGACATGCGGCAGTGGTATTCCCATGTCCTCATCCTGCAACATAAGTGGTTGGGCATCAGTGCATTCAATGTCTTCCATTTCTGGTGCAGGGCTAGGTGGATGGGTCGGGGATACCCTGCCAGCAGAGTCATCAAAGAGCATAAGAGTCAGCTGCATGACTTGGAGCTCAGACTGCTTGGCTGCTTTTCAAGGGGGTGAGGTGAAAGACTGATGGGCATGGGCTGCAGGTGCCAACTCTGAGCTTTCTGCAGAGGCGTAGGTGGGAGATAATGTGAAGGAACTGGTGCCACTGTCAGCCACCCAATCTACTATCGCCTGTACATGTTCTAGTCTCATCATCCGTAGAGCGGCATTCGGGCCTACCAAAAAACGCTGCAGGTTCTGTCGCCTACTCGCACCAGAGGAAGGTGTTTCACTCCGACCTGTAGCTGGTGCAGAACGGTCACGTCCTCTCCCAGCAACAGGAGCTACACCAACACCACCACGACCATGTTCATGTCCCTTATTTGATGTTCTCCTCATTATTTGTGTTCACCCACTAAACTAAAAGATCCACAAAACCAAACAACCAATGATTTTTCAAACCAACAATGTAACAATTTGGCTTGTTACAATTTGGCTTCACAGCCAAAAAAGGCTTTATGTCATGCAACAATGTAAACGCCAATTGTAAGTTCCCTGTCAGTTATCTAGTGCAGGGGTTTGTACCCAGTAAAAATGGTAATATTACGCTTAACAATTTTAAAAAAGATTGTTCACATTTTCGGCAAAACATTGGAATATCTCAACCCCTGAACCCCCAGACGGATTAACTATATTATTGTTCCCGGCACATATGCAGCGCAGGCTTCAAAGGTAATTCCTGGCCTAAAAAAATATGATTTTTTCACGACCCATGAAAAACATGGATTTAAGTGGTATATTTTGGGGTGTTCTCAAAATCAACATCATCTTCCACCCAGTCTTCACCCCTGCCTTCTTTCTGCACACCACAGAAAGCTGCAGCAGTTGGCACCTGTGTTTCGTCATCATCAGAGATGTGCTGCGGTGGTCCTCCCCTGTCCCCATCCTCAAACATAAGTGGTCGGGCATCGGTGCACTCAATCTCTTCAACTTCTGGGGCAGGGCTATGGTTATGGCCCTGGGAAACCCTGCCAGCAGAGTCATAAAGAACATAACAGACTGCTCCATTTAACTGCCAATAGTCAACAATTAAGTTCACTAACAGTAAGGCAGTGCCCGTGTCATAAACAGAATACATTTCTTTAGGTCACACAACAGTGTAACGGAGCAATTCAATACAATTACTTCATTATCCCCAAAAATTAGATTTTTCAAACCAACAATGTGAGAGCAGAAGTTAACAGTTTATTTTGACTGTCAGAAATGCAGCGTACACCGCAAATGTGCTATCTACCACAAAACCGGTGTGTTTGCAACCAACTATGTAAATGTGAAGTTCCACAGGTTACTTAAAATGACTGAAATACAGGGTAGGCCTCGGATCTGCTATGTAGCACAAAACCAGTGTTTATTGCAACAAACTACAGAAATGCACTATGTCACCCCAAAAATTATAAACCAGGATTTTCAGCGATGTATGCAAATGTGCTCTGTAGCTCAACAGTACGGTTTATTCACCCAACTACAGAAATGCACTATGTCACAGCAAAATTTTAAAATAGGTAATGTAGGGGGACTTGACCTGCCAGAAAAGAGGAATTTTCCCTCCACTGAGCTACCAAAAAATAATTAGACTGATGTCCCTGGCAGGCTGGCATACATGCAGGTTGCATACAGTTCCAAGGACAGTTGCTAAAATGGCTGCCGACCCCCACCTCAGTAACAGATGGATTAAAAATTATTTTGCAGTATCACTGGGCTCAGGGCTGGGTACAAATATGTAGTGTAGCACCCTCAATAATTGCTGTAGTGTGAAGATTTAACACCACCAAGTTCAACAGATTTCTTCCCTAACCTCTCCCTGAGAGCACCAGCAGCAACCTGTCCTTACACTAACCCTGGGTTCAGACCTGAGCGTTCTAGAAACGCGCGTTTTACGCGCGTTTTTTTCACGCGTATCACAGCGCGTTTCTGCAAATAGGAAATGCGCGTCGTACGCGCGTTTGTGTAATTGACTACTGTGGTGTCAATCACAATACGCGCGACAAACGCCCAAAAAAACGCTCCTGAACGAGCTTATGCGTCGGGCGTTTTACAGCGCGTTTTTACGTGCTGTAAAACGCTCAAGTGTGGACCACTCCCATAGCGATGCATTGGTTTTCATCTGTTGAGCGTTTTACAGCGCGTTTGAACCCGCTGTGAAACGCTCAGGTGTGAACCTAGGGTAAGAGCAGCAGAGTGACGTGCGGCGCTATGTGACTCCAGCTTATATAGAGGCTGGGTCACATGCTGCACGTAGCCAATCACAGCCATGCCAATAGTAGGCATGGCTGTGATGGCTTCTTAGGGCAAAGTAGTGAAATAAAAAAAAAAAAAAACATTTTTAGCAGAGAAAATCCTTTATGTTAAAACTTAACTTTTAATAACTCAAATAGGTAAATCAGATCTAACGGGTGCTTCAAAAAATCAGAGTCACCAATGCTGCAGACACGTTTCATATGACTCTAGCAACAGAGACAAAAAGTGTTAGTGTCCCCTGTCTAGGGTATAGGGTATGGTGGGTCTAGATGAGGAGATTTTGCATATTCTGATGCAAGGACTATGGAGTAAGAGGGTCCTAGGGTCAGGTGGGTATCTCTCCCTTATTCTGGCCCTATGTAACCTCAGCCCAGGGACAACTCCTAGTGGTGGGGTCTCCCTGTCCTCTAACCTCCCCTCAATTGCCCTTCACTAGCCCTATAACCTATGACAGACCAATACGTACAAAAAAGGGCTCCTAACTCAACGCGTTTCACCCACATAGGGCTTTTCAGGGGGGTGATATTAATCGAAGTATACAGATGCCATATACAAAAAGTAAATGAAGACCTACTTTGTGGTAGTCTCCAATGGGAGATGGCACATACTCCTGAGGGTCACAGATAAATTGCCCTTCGGGATGCCTGGGCCACAGATATCTGTAGATAAGGCAACAAACAGATGTTACATTCTTATTGTTTGAATAAGGCTCCTATAGAGCTCCCATCAAGGGAGAGAAACATACTGTGGCCTCGGTCTGTCCGTGTCCCGCTGCTTCCTGTCTCGATGCTGCAGATGGCAGTGAGGCAGCAGGCGAATCGGACTTATTTAAAGTGCGTGCGGCACTAGCCCCACCTCTCGGCCTTTCTGGTTGGTGGAACGCACGCCGCAATTCTTCCGGGTCTGTAGCAGAGGTTGTGTCACTATCAGAAGCGGCACTAACAATTGCACACAATTTAGCGCAGGTTGGCTAATAATATATATTGTAGCCAGATACAACAATAGTCCTTAAAAGGACTTTTGGGTCTTTAACAATTCCATGCAATTTAGCGCAGGTTGCGCTAATAATTATGTTGCTGCCAGATACAACAATAGTCCTAAAAAGGACTTTTGGGTCTTTAACAAGTTTTTTTGTTAAAATATTACGATTTCACTCCCTACACTATTTGTCCCTTCTGCAGCACAGCTCTCCCTGACTAAGACTGAGCCAAACACGTGTCATTGGGTGCTATATAGCACACAATGACGCGTTCTAGCCACCCATTCACTGTAATGCCAGTAACCAACATGGCTACGGCATTACAGTGAGTGCCAGTACCACCCCGCACATTTAATGGCTGCATAGCAGCCAACAAACGTGCGGGATGAGAATCGAGCATCACGCTTGAGCACACGCGGTGTTTGCCTGACACTAATGGAAACTTTGCATATGAGGTGATGTTGGGGAACACCGTTCTGCCTTTGCATCTCAAGAAGGGCATGTTTTGGGGTGTAAGAGTAGCTGAAGTGCATGTACAGTTTACTGGTCATTTTCAAGTCATAGGGTTTGAAGTAAATGTCGCACTAATGCAGTGAGTAATAAAAGGAGGTAGAATCACCAGGACTATTACTCAAACAACAAAAGCAGAAAGTAGGGGCACACTCTGAATATCTGTTACCCACAAGCAGTCACAAATTTATTATTAACACATATAATAAAATATAATAAAAAACTTCCATAGGTGCACTAAAAGGCTACTAGATAGATTAAAATAGTGATTAATGGTTGCCACCTAAGATATCAAATATTAAAAAGGGGTTGTATCCTCAAGATGCCTGAATGTCCAGAAAAATCTGTGCCACTTGATTCTGATCGTGGTGAGTCTGGTAAGAGGTTATAGCCAGTCTCCTTATTAGTATCGCTGGAAAAAAGCGGCGCCCCGCTCCCAGCATATAGTCCGAGCGGCGTCCCGCTCAAGAATAATAAGTTGTGATCGCTTGCAAGGACTCACTTTAATTATATAACCATCGGAACAGTCTTACCCCAAGGATGGATAAAAGCCCTCGACACGGATTTATCTTCTTATTGAAGTGTATGTCAGCCGGTCTCAAGGGCTGCCTCACCAAAGCGTGTCCGGCGGTGCACGTGCTTCCTCCCGGAGAGAAACACGGAGGTACTGCTCTAAGAGAGGAAGCACGTGCACCGCCGGACAAGCTTTGGTGAGGCAGCCCTTGAGACCGGCCGACATACACTTCAATAAGAAGATAAATCCATGTCGAGGGCTTTTATCCATCCTTGGGGTAAGACTGTTCCGATGGTTATATAATTAAAGTGAGTCCTTGCAAGCGATCACAACTTATTATTCTTGAGCTGGACGCCGCTCGGACTATATGTTGGGAGCAGGACGCCGCTTTTTTCCAGCGATACTAATGAGAAGTGATGAGCGGCAGGGTCAATATTCGAATTCGCGATATTTCACAAATATTTGGGCGAATATTCGCCATATATTCGAAAATTCGCGAATTCGTAATCTCCAGTCAGTATTTTCTTGATTGCGAAAAATATATAAAAATTTGCATAAAATTCGCATAAAAATGTGCATAAATTAGTATTTAAAAGAAATCTTTTAAATACCAGTTTATGCAAATTTGTATGCACATTTTTTGCTAATTTGTGTGCACATTTTATGCAAATTTTTATATGCAAATTTTAACAATCAAGAAAATAATGACATTATTTTCTTGTTTGTGAAAATTTGCATATAAAAATTTGCATATAAAAATTCGCATAAACTGGTATTTAAAAAAAAAAACTAATATTCGCGATTGCGAATAAATTTTGCGATATTCTAAATAGTCGCAAATTCTCGAAGTGCCGATATTCGCGATTAAAATTCGCAATTCGAAAATTTGTGATCAACACTCCTAATAAGGAGACTGGCTATAACCTCTTACCAGACTCACCACGATCAGAATCAAGTGGCACAGATTTCTCTGGACATTCAGGCATCTTGAGGATACAACCCCTTTTTAATATTTGATATCTTAAGTGGCAACCATTAATCACTATTTTAATCTATCTAGTAGCCTTTTAGTGTACTTATGGGAGTTTTTTATTATATTTTATTACATGTGTTAATAATAAATTTGTGACTGCTTGTGGGTAATAGATATTCAGAGTGTGCCCCTACTTTCTGCTTTTGTCATTTTCAAGGCATCTTGCAGTCGGGTGGAAGACTTCAGGAACCAGTTTATAACCAGATTTATGTAGGGCGCATGTGTCATCTCTCCCTGATGCAGCGCCAACGCAATATTGTTCCCATTATTGGTGACCATGGTTCCGATCTTCAGTTGTCAATGAGACAGTCAGGATTTGGTTTCTTGGTTGATGACGCCAAGCAGTTCCTCCCCAGTATGACTCCGTTCACCCAGACAAACCTGGTGCAGAACAGCGTATCACTGACATGCTCTGCATAGGTGGTATGCTGGAGGACTGCTCTGAACTGTGCCTACAGTGGCGGCTGAGGTCAATCTTGAGGATAAGGAAGCCTAGGAGTACATTGGTACCGCAATCACAGAATAAGAACGCAGAGGCAGCATTGCCATCACCTGGCCAAGTTGCTAGTGTGCCTGGGCTGGAACCACATTTGCCCAGTGGGCCATAAAAGAAATATATTGTCCTTGACCGTAGTTACAGCCCCACATGTTGGCGCTGCCATGAACTGTACCAGACACTTACAGGCTCAAGGACGGGCCCAACTTTTGCCGTCAGTACATATGCAGAGCTGGTACAGCTTTTTTAGAGAAGAAATGACGGCTTGGGACACTCCACCTTGGCTTGACATAAGCCGTCAGTTTTATGAAAAGTGCAGAGTCCACCACATGGAAAGGGAGGGGCTGTAGCACCAGAAACTTGGCCAGGAGCAGGATCAGCATCTGCACTGTTGGATGACTGCACACACACAGTTGTCTCTTTGCAATCGCCTTGGTGATCGATTGCTGGCGAAACACATGAGTAGGTGGAGGAGGAAGAAGAGGAACATCAGGACTAGTAGACAATGGGAAGGAAACACAGTTCCTTTCTTCTGAGGTGGTGGAGCCCTGACTGCTGGAAAAGGGGTGGGGGCCACTGGGAGATGTGTCAGGCTGAACCACTACATTACTGCCACAGATTTCCCAGTCCACTTTATGATGATGCTCTGTGTATTGCCACTGGGCCATGGTGCCAACATTGGCACCCTGGCCGCGCTTCACCTTCTGCCCAAAAATCCTTCATACGGCCACTCTAACATCCTCAAGCAACTTGATGAAAAATTCACACACCGGTGAGTATGGCATTTTACTCTCACAACTCCATGCTGAGTGCCTGCCGCTGCCTCTATGAAGTTGGTCACTGCTAGTTGTTTCCGAACAGGTGGGCTCTTGAGTAGCAGACAGTCTACCCCGGGCATGTTTGGCTCCAGACCTCATACTGCTTCTGCCATGCTGGCTCATCGGCACACTGCCACCCTGCTGCTGTTTTACGGGCAGGCTGCCACCCTCGCACCCTGATGATGATGATGAAGCCCTCTTCACCCAGCTACTGCATGCAATCTGCTACATCATCATCGACTACTGTCTGCTTCTCACTTATGTCCCCCTCATGAGTCTCATGGCTACATTCCTGACCGCTCTCAACACCTGTTCCCACAGGACTCTCAACATCACTACTTGCACTCCTACAGTAGGAAGCAGCGTACTGCTCCTCCAAATCTGAGCTGGGCAGTAGTTTCTGACTGTCCTCAGTTACATCTTGGTCCCTGAAAAGTGGAGCGGAGTCAGCAGCATAAATTGCTTGTCTGGCAGAAGGAGCAGAAAAGAAAACAGGCAGGTTCAGGACAGGTGATGGCCCAGAGCTTATTCCTTATTCTTGAACTAAGTTTTGTGTCAGAGAAACCCACAGACTCCTGGCTCTGGGTGTCTGTTGTCAGTTCAGATGATGTTGAAGACTGTGTCAACCATTCCAGGACAGTGGGATTGGTTATCAAAACTCGACCACTGGATGACAGTGGCAGCTCTGGCCTGTTGCTGCGACTGCTGCTTCTACCTCTATATCTTCTTTTGCTGCAACTTCTGCTGGCTTCAGCAACATTTTTGCTGCTGTCTGATCCTTTGGAGGGTCCTGGCACCTTTTTGTTGGTCATACTGTGCGGTAACAAAAACTGTCTATGTAAATTAAGATATTCAATGTCAACGTGGATACCCCAATAACAGTTATATTACACAGATAATTCACCCCAGTATGAGAATCAAGGCATAATGTAATTGCTTTTCTATGAAATAAGCTGGGCACCACACTAACGATTATATTACACAGGTTATTCACCACCATTTGAGAATCAAGACATAATAGAATTGCTTATCTATTACACAAGGTGGGCACCAAAATAAACTTTAAATTACACCTTACTCATCCCAATTTGAGAATAAAGGTGTTATAGAATTGCTTTTCTTTTAAACAAGGTGGGCTCTACTCAATTTGATAGCTCTGTGCCCTTCACAGGGGATTTATGCAAACTGCACTTTCTCCTATGGATCCCCTCAGCTTACACAGCGTGCACTGTGCTGCAGTCTTCCTATGCTCTCCCTACAGTGTCTGAAAACTCTATCTACGATCTCCCTACACTGTCCCTGCACTGTTTCTATCCCAGATTATAATATTGAAAGCTCTGTAAAACACTTTCCCTAGCACTTGTCACATATATCCCTATGCTTAGTTCACTGCAAAATAGCGGAGAACGGGCAGAATGAGGCTTTTAATAGGGCTATGAAATCTGCTGATTGGCTGGCTGAATGGCATTATGGGTAATTCCTCATTCTCAGGTTTTTTTCTTTCACTTTAACTTTGTAACACTGCTGCAGCCATTTTAGAAAAAAATCGGATTCATTACAATTAGAGATTTTTTTAATTTTTCAAAAAATTTATTTGGTCGGGTAGTCAAATTTCCCAAAAAGATTTGATTCAATCCGAGTTTATTTGTGATGAATTGCGTTAAAATACAGCTATTTCCTGGCTTCAGAGAACCTGTATATTCAGACCATAGTATTGTTACCAGTGGGGACCTCAGGGATCTGTTCTGGGACCCATATTGTTTAATATCTTTATCAGCGAAATTGCAGAAGGCCTCAATGGTAAGGTGTGTCTTTTTGCTGATGACACAAAGATTTGTAACAGGGTTGATGTTCCTGGAGGGATACACCAAATGGAAAAGGATTTAGGAAAACTAGAGGAATGGTCAAAAATCTGGCAACTAAAATTTAATGTCGATAAGTGCAAGATAATGCACCTGGGGCGTAAAAACCCAAGAGCAGAATATAAAATCAGTGATACAGTACTAACCTCAGTATCTGAGGAAAGGGATTTAGGGTCATTATATCAGACGACCTAAAGGTGGGCAGACAATGTCAGAGAGCAGCAGGTAATGCCAGCAGAATGCTTGGGTGTATAGGGAGAGGCATTAACAGTAGAAAGAGGGAGGTGCTCGTGCCGCTCTACAGAGCACTAGTGAGACCTCATTTGGAGTATTGTGTGCAGTACTGGAGACCATATCTGCAGAAGGATATTGAAACTTTGGAGAGAGTTCAGAGAAGAGCTACTAAACTAGTACATGGATTGCAGGACAAAACTTACCAGGAAAGGTTAAAGGACCTTAACATGTATAGCTTGGAAGTAAGAAGAGACAGAGGGATATGATAGAAACTTTTAAATACATAAAGGGAATCATCACGGTAAAAGAGGAGAGAATATTTAAAAGAAGACAAACTGCTACAAGAGGACATAGTTTTAAATTAGAGGGGCAAAGGTTTAAAAGTAATATCAGGAAGAATTACTTTACTGAGAGAGTAGTGGACGCATGGAATAGCCTTCCTGCAGAAGTGGTAGCTGCAAATACAGTGAAGGAGTTTAAGCATGCATGGGATAGGCATAAGGCCATCCTTCATATAAGATAGGGCCTGGGGCTATCCATAGTATTCAGCATATTGGGCAGACTAGATGGGCCAAATGGTTCTTATCTGCCGACACATTCTATGTTTCTATGTTTCTATGTATAGTTATGTAGAACACTGTGCCTTGCAGAAACATACATAGGGAGTCTGCTATGGTAGTGAAACAATACCGTGAGTCAGTATGACACGCAGATGACAAGCGTCACTCTTAGAATCACTTCACACTTCACTTATTTGGTCAGTTATGGGGCCCAAAGTGACCAAATAACTCAAGTGGGAACTCAGCCTTACAGGTTAACGATCTTTACACCGTTGTCAGCTGATTTCACATAGATTTCAACAGAACCTGTTCTATTAAACACTTATACAAGTAGAGCCCCCCTGACAGAGTGGAGAGGGTGTCAGCAGTAAGTTTGTGTTGATGTCACTGATTATTTTGCCCTACCTCTGATCCATCAGAACAATAACCCCCCAAAAACAGATTCTGTCTGTGGAGCATCTGCCTTCACTCGGTCAGCATATGGTAAGTAATCCATCAGTATTGCTAATGCCCAAAAAAACAGGAGAGGATCCAAAACAGAGATGACATGTAAATGGAATATTTGCATGTCTTCTGAGGTTTGTACCCCTCCTGCTTTCGGCTACCAAATCATGAGCATATACTGATGCAAAATAGGGACTATGTCATACAGGCCTTACAGCTGCCCCAAAGATGGGATCCATTGTGTTTCTCATCTTTCTATCCTTCTGACAGATCAGAAGAAGGGTAAAATAAATGGTGATGTCAACAAGGCCAAAAAGGGAAAATGGTGGCCTTGTCATAGAGTGGGGAGGGTGGGAACAGCATGAGAAGTCCACAGAGTGGCCCAATGACAGAGTGTTGAGGTGTCAGCAGTATGAGGACACCACAGAGTGGCCTAATGACAGAGTGTTGAGGTGGCAGCAGCATGAGGAGACTACAGAGTAGTAATAATTAAAATAAGACAGTCATTGATTTATTTTTTATATTTCTCCAATGACCAGAAGTTCACACCGGAGACTCTCAGACAGCTGCAGAGACGTCTCCAAGGAATTCTTCTACCAGACTCAGTGTCTTCATTTTGTGCATAAAAATACATTGCAGCTAATATACATCTGCCTGATAACCATGGAAGCTGAGGACACTGCTGTCTTGTATTGTCATCCTTCTTCTCTGAAACTCATCTTATGACCAAAACTGAGCAAATGGCAAGAAAAGGAACCATGAAAATGAATGCTGAGACCAAAGAGATATCCTATGTGAGTAGAGTGAGGTATACTCTTGTGCAACATATTAAAGAAATAATTCTAAAGATTTCTTCTCACAAGTATTTAATATACACTTATGTCAAAATACGTATTTTTTTGCTTCTTGTTTTCAAGAATTTAATCTTAAAAAGGAAAATTGGGATCATTAACATAAAATATACAACTCATGTTGAATGTTCTTGTTAATTTGTGGCTAACCTTTTTTTTTTTTTATGTAAGAAACATGTATGAACATATTTGAGTTTAAATATCAATATCTTGTTTCTCATGTCACTTGTTTTAAAGACTCAGCATTGCCTTTAATATGAAAAATACATATTAAATAAAAAAAATCTATTATTTTTGAATCAACTCTGAAAAAACAGATCTTCCACTTACATTGCTGGAATTTGTAGGTCTGTTGGATCAGTTCTTCAATTTTCATTCTTAATGTAGAGTTAGATTCTCATTTGATGTTAAGTATATGATGTAATATGCAGTATTATGTATTGTCGAGAATCTGAATCTGGAGATTCTAGTTATAATTTGTCTAAACAAAACCATAATGGTTCCTCCAGCATAACTTTTATTTGTTCTGAACACAGGAGAACAATCTGACTGTGGTCACTGAGTTTTTCCTCTTAGGCTTTCAAGTCAGCCAAGATTTAAGAATTTTCCTGTTCTGTCTTCTCCTGGTGG
Organism: Bufotes viridis; assembly: GCA_033119425.1. Taxonomy (NCBI): domain Eukaryota; kingdom Metazoa; phylum Chordata; class Amphibia; order Anura; family Bufonidae; genus Bufotes; species Bufotes viridis. Next base: position 11,523,726 of record CM065590.1, read on the forward strand.
TTTACTGTGGGACAATATGTGGGAACCTCCTGATCATCACCCTGGTGTCCACCACCAGGAACCTCCACACTCCAATGTACTTCTTCATCTCACAACTGTCCATCAGTGACATCTTATTGACCACAGATATTGTCCCCAACCTGCTCCACATCCTACTGAATAATGGAGCGAGCATTTCTTTTATTGACTGTATAACTCAGTTTTATTTTTTTGCTGCTACAGAAAGTTTTGAATGTTTTCTTCTCACTTTAATGTCCTATGACAGATATGTGGCCATCTGTAATCCCCTCCATTATACATCTATCATGACCAGTGGACATTGTGTGATTTTGACCATAATTTGTTGGTTTCTTGGGATTTCTAGTGTTTTGCTTTACATCATAACTATTGCAAAGCTAAACTTTTGTGGCCCAAACATCATTGACCATGTATTCTGTGATCTTATTCCCTTACTAGAGCTTCCCTGTTCTGACACCTTCTTTATTCATTTGGAGATGTATTTACTAAGTGTTTTAACTGTATTTATACCAACCACAATCATTGTAGTGTCTTATACGTATATTGTTAAATCAGTCTTAAGGATCCCATCCAGTTTGGGTAGACAGAAAGCCTTCTCCACCTGTAGCTCCCACCTCATTGTGGTCTCCATATTCTACTGGACCATGTTCAGTGTTTATGTTGCCCCAACAAAAGGCCTAACGCTCTCCGTGAGTAAAATCTTATCTCTTCTATATACTGTTTTTACTCCTTTTATAAACCCCATTATATACAGCCTAAGAAATAAAGACATTTGGAAAGCCGTACAGGGAACATCCCATAAGTTTGTTATACAGAACACTGTGTTTTCTTAACTCTTTCACTCCCCTCCTTCCAAGAGCCATAATACATTTTTTTCTCTATTGCTTTTGTATAGTCATATGAGGACTTTTTACAGAACAAATTGTACTTTCCACATCTGAGAAAACAAGCCCTCAAACAGTTAATGGAAAAATAAAAAAAATTGCGGATCCTAGATGATGGTCAGGCACAAACAACTAAAAAAAATAAAAAATTGTTTTTATCGTGTAAAATTAGTAAAGCATAAAATTACCAGATACATTGGATATCACTGTAATCTTACTGATTTACAAAATAAATATTATATTCTATTTATGTCTTATGGTTAACTGTGCAAAGTCTAAAATTAGGAAAACAAACCCACATCTTTTTTTTTCATTTTTAATCAAAACTTTGTACTTCCCACCCCCTCCGTCTCAAAACAAATGGGACAACTCAACTCAGATGACCTGTGTATTTATAAGTCCCATGTCTGCAGAAGATCTCTCATAGTTGTGAACAGCCATCTGTCACACCATCAACTATTAATAGTGTTGATCGTGAATATTCTAATTGTGAATTTTTATCGTGAATATCGGCACTTCGAAAATTTGTGAAATGTAGAATATAGTGCTATATATTCGTATTCGCGAATATTCTAGATTTTCTTTTTCATCAGTAACCTCCCTTCTTGCTTGTGGGCCAATGAGAAGGCTGTAATATCTTTGTCAGAGCAACCGATAGGAACATTGCCTACCCCTTTACTATATAAGAACCTCCCCAGCAGCCATTTTCTGCAGTTCTGAGAGAGATAGCAGTGTCATTACTGTGCTCTGTGATTTCCACTCATTACATTAGATAGTTAGTTAGTAAGTTTTATATATATATTTAAATTATCTCTAGGAGGTGCTGTTTCATTTTTTGGGTATATATATATATATATATATATATATATATATATAGTTTGAAAAAACCACAGGCAGCACCATCCAAGGTTAGCACAGCGGCTGCAATGTCCAATTTCAGGCTCCAGGTATTGTCCCAAAATATAAAAGAAAATGATCGGATTGTGCTCCAATTCGTAATCCAAAAGTGTAAAAACTTTTATTGACCCATCGGGTGGCACAAGTGCGACGTTTCAGCTCACATGAGCCTTCCTCAAGCATGGACAAACGTGAAATGACAAAGTATATATAGTGATCTTTAGAAACACACATCCAATCATATCATGTGATCAATTAAGTAATGCAAATCATGTGATACTTCAGATAAATATCATTTGACAAATGCCGGTAAGCAATACTGTGATTAAGATAATATTCAACAAATAAAGTGACTTGTGCAAGTAATGACATTACAATAAAATTACCTATAAGTGAAACATAATATTCATGTTAAAATGAAACGAAGAATGAGGTGGATCGCTACTCCCTTCTCAATGGTGCCCACACATACCATCACGTTCAGAACAGCGTCCCGTGGGTAATAATGCCAAGACTGGCCCCGGCATTTCCTCCGGACCAACTGGCGCATGCGCTTTAATGGAAACTGTCTGCAAACGCCATCTTGATTAAGGGCAAATAGCCCAAAGCTTGGACATGCCAAAATCCAAATAGATATTGTAGTCACTGTCTTCTCAAGCCGTATGTAATGGTCACCTTGAGGAATCTCACATGTACTGACAGAAAGGAGTGAGTCTCAAACTTGCCGGAGTGAGACACACACCCTTAGATGACCGCCTACCTGCGAAGACACGTCAATGCCTTTGACAGGCGGCTATACAACTATCTGTCAAAATCGGCGGCCAGGAGGGGTACTCCTCCCTAAAAACAGCATAGGACAGTATATTGAAAAAATTTGTGGCGACATGTATTCAGAGCAGCAACAGCATAAAGTACAATTGGTGTGGTGTCATTTGAAGAGTTAGGGCGCGATCCTCAAACATTCTCTCGATTCAATGAAGAATATCTAAAAGGCAAGAGAGAATGATAAAAAGGTTATTAAAACAATATTCACAATTCCATGGCATTAAAATACATGCAGGACAGAGGTAAAAAATGCCAAATACAGGAGACAGAAGATGACACAACCCCCATTTTTTTCTTTTTCTACTACCTAAATTTCACATTTAAGCCATTTGGCTGTAAGCAATTCAAATCATATATCCATTTCAACTCTTTTTTCTTTAGGATAGCTACACGATCGCCACCCCTTCTTGGCATAGCGACATGGTCAACCACCCAACATCTCAAATCCCTCTCTGTGTGTTTACAGGTTGCAAAATGTCTAGAGACAGGTAGGTCCATGCGGTACCTATAAACACACAGAGAGGGATTTGAGATGTTGGGTGGTTGACCATGTCGTTATGCCAAGAAGGGGTGGCGATCGTGTAGCTATCCTAAAGAAAAAAGAGTTGAAATGGATATATGATTTGAATTGCTTACAGCCAAATGGCTTAAATGTGAAATTTAGGTAGTAGAAAAAGAAAAAAATGGGGGTTGTGTCATATTCTGTCTCTTGTATTTGGCATTCGTTACCTCTGTCCTGCATGTATTTTAATGCCATGGAATTGTGAATATTGTTTTAATAACCTTTTAACGCACTCCTTTTACACCGTCAGCTAATTCCACATAGATGTCTACAGAACCAGTTCTATTAAACGTTTATACAAGTAGTGCCTCCATGACCAAGTGGCAAGGTGGCAACAGCATGAGAAGTCAACACAGTGGACCAGTCACAAAGTGATGAGGGTGGGAATAGCATGAAAAAAAAAATCGCACGAGCTTCCAACGTGCGATCAGCCACATCATTATCCCCCACTGTCCGCACGTTACTGATGTCACCCTCACCAGTCTCAGGACCACGTGCTTGACTGTTTGCAACACCAGCTCCCATGTGACTATCATCGTGGTTACTTGCCCGCTTACCGGAGGAAGCAGTGGATCTCTCCTCCTCATCTGTCTGTCAGACAGACATACTGTACTGTAAAATTAACTGTATGGGTAAAATATTGTCTGGCCACAATTTCACACCAACTCCACAACTACTGATTGATGCATCAAAATAGGTGTAAAAAACTTGACCATCCTAAAAGTGTGTAGAGAAGTTTTCTGCTTTGGTGAACGGCGGCCTTGGTGGCTAACCTTTTTCGAGTTATCTGTTCTCGGCCTTTAAGGTGTGATCACCTCTAGTATCTTTTTTTTTTTCTTAAGCCTGAGGAGCGTGCTTTCCTTTACCCATGTAGCATGCCAGACCACAAGTACTTATATATAAACTAAATACATCCCAAAACTGGTTGCATCAGACCGCACTTTCACCCAAATAACTAGGATTACTCAATTACTGTTTAAAACAACCTAAAATCTGTAGTAATAGATCACTTTTAGTAACCCCAATTAGTGCAGCAAGGTGTGATTGAATAGCCCCTATTACCCAGGCTTTACACTCCCCTATTGGTCCCTGCGATCTCCCTACAGTGTGGATAATGCCTCCCTATCTTTTCCTTACACTATGAATAATCTGTCCCTGAACTGCTCAATAGTAATATTTGGTGAATGAATCTTTTCTAAACACTGTCCCTAGTGTCTGTCACGTCTCTCCCTGCACTAATTTCACAGTAAAATGTCGGAGATCGGGCAGGAGGAGGTTTTTTATAGGGCTGTGACATAATAGAAGATGGCCATCTGCTGATTGGCTGTCTGCATGGCATTGTGGGTAATCCTTTGTTCCCGGGCTTCTTACTTTCACTTTGCAACACGTGCAGCAGCCATCTTAGAAAAAAATGAATAGAAATTCGGCTTCGGGACAAATAGAATTTTTTTCCTGAAATTCAGATCGAATTCCACTTTGTCAACTTCGATTCGCTTATTGCTAAATATCACCCAAAGACTGCTAGTTATAAAATGTATCTTACGTACTTAATATACCCAACAGTATGATTATTATACTCCATTTGTGTTACATAGTTACATAGAAACTCAGATTTCTACACATTTCCATGAGCAATAATGTAATTTACTTTTAAGAATTAATCTAAAACCATTTTTAAACCCGTCCACTGTTCCTGCTGTGACCACGTCCTGAGGAAGTCTATTCCACAGCTTCACAGTTCTTACAGTAAAGATGTTTTGACGCTTCTGGAGACTGAATTTTTCCTTCTCCAGTCAGAGGCAACACCAGAGGCCCTTGTCTTTTCGAGGAGATTTTACATAAAAACTGTTTTTCACCATATTTTTTGTATGGCCCATTTATATATTTGTATAGCTTAATCATGTCCCCCCTTTGGTTTTCTCTTATCAATACTAAACAAGATGCAGTTCTTTGAATCTTTCCTCTTAACTAAGACCCTCCATGCCCCTTATCAGTTTAGTCGCTCTCCTTTATACTTTTTTCAGTTCCAGGGCTTCCTTTCTATGAACTGGTGCCCAGAACTGAACTGCATATTCCAGATGAGGTCGCACCAAAGTATTAACATATACTGTCTTCAAGCTTAAAGTATACTGCTGCCACCTTGTGGCCAGGCTATGACACTACATTATTTTGTCTTACCCGTAAACACTGCACTGCATCAACTACATGTTTGAGGGAGGGATAGATAGATAGATAGATAGATAGATAGATAGATAGATAGATAGATAGATAGATATATTTATATATGTATCTACACAGTAGCACAAGGACCTGGATTCACACAAGTATATTTCAACTATTTCATTTAATGTACAGTTGCAAGAAAAAGTATGTGAACCTTTTGGAATTATATGGATTTCTGCACAAATTGGTCATAAAATGTGATCTGATCATCATCTAAGTCTCAACAATAGACAATTCCAGTCTGCTTAAACTAATAGGACAGAAATAATTAAATGTTACCATGTTTTTATTGAACACACCATGTAAACATTCACAGTGCAGGTGGAAAAAGTATGGGAACCCCTAGACCAATGACATCTCCAAGAGCTAATTGAAGTGAGGTGTTCAACTGGAGTCCAATCAATGAGATGAGATTGGAGGTGTTGGTTACAGCTGCCCTGCCGTATAAAAAACACACACAGGTTCTGGGTTTGCTTTTCCCAAGAAGCATTGCCTGATGTGAATGATGCCTCGCACAAAAGAGCTTTCAGAAGACCTGCAATTAAGAATTGTTGACTTGCAAAAAGCTGGAAAGGGTTATAAAAGCATCTCCAAAAGCCTTGCTGTTCATCAGTCCACGTTAAGACAAATTGTCTATAAATGGAGAAAGTTCAGCACTGCTGCTACTCTACCTAGGCCATCCTGTAAAGATGACTGCAAGAGCTCAGCGCAGACTGCTCAATGAGGTGAAGAAAAAAAACTAGAGTTTCAGCTAAAGACTTAGAAAAGTCTCTGGCATATGCTAACATCCCTGTTAGCGAATCAACGATACGTAAAACACTAAACAGGAATAGATTTCATGGGAGGATACCACAGAGGAAGCCACTGCTGTCCAAAAAAACATTGCTGCATGTTTACAGTTTGCACAAGAGCACCTGGATGTTCCACAGCAGTACTGGCAAAATATTCTGTGGACAGATGAAACCAAAGTTGAGTTGTTTGAAAGAAACACACAATACTATGTGTGGAAAAAAGAGGCACAGCACACCAACATCAAAACCTCATCCCAACTGTGAAGTATGGTGGTGGGGGCATCATGGTTTGGGGCTGCGTCAGGGCCTGGACGGATGGCTTTCATCAAAGGAAAAATGAATTCCCACGTTTTTTAAGACATTTTGCAGGAGAACTTAAGGCCATTTGTCCACCAGCTGAATCTTAACAGAAGATGGATGTTGCAACAGGACAACGGCCCAAAGCATAGAAGTAAATCAACAACAGAATGGCAGGATTGGTCTATATGAGCTCAGGTCCGCCAGGTCTTTATTTTTTTTTTAATCCCTAAAAAAGATAAAGACCTGGCGGACCTAAGCTCATATAGACCAATTTCCCTATTAAATACGGACGTTAAGTTGTTATCAAAGGTTCTAGCTAGGAGGCTTTCTCAGGTAATGTCCTCTCTGATTCAACCTGATCAAAATGGCTTTATGTCAAAAAGGGGTACTCACCATAACCTGCATAGGTTCTTCACTAATATTCAGCCTCCCGGTGGCGGCGCCCGCTCGGTCCTGTCACTGGATGCTACTAAGGCGTTTGACAGGGTCGAGTGGATGTTTCTCTGGGAGGTGATGAAAAGAATGGCTTTTGGCCCTAAATTCATGGGGATGGTTCAGTTGTTATATAAATGTCCAGTGGCCAGGATCAGGATTAATGATATGCTGACAGAGAGTTTTGTATTGGGAAGAGGTACTCGTCAATGATGTCCTCTTTCCCCTCTTTTATTTAATATCTATATTGAACCTCTTGCAGCTAGTATAAGGCAAGACTCGAGAGTGGCTGGCTTTGGTGTAATGGGGAAGCAGGATCGTATATCCCTCTACGCAGATGATATTTTGTTTTTTATTCACGAAAACAGAAAAAACACTCCCTCGAATAATGGAACTGGTCAGCCTATTTTCTTATCCTTCTGGCCTGGAGGTTAATTGGGGGAAGACTGTTCTTCTCCCTGTAGACAAATTGCAAGGATCTGTGGAAAATGTCGCTAATCAGATATCGATTTCCGATTCAATAAAATATCTGGGGATAATAGCTTCTGCCAAAATTCAAGACTATCTCCAACTTAATTTGATTCCGCTATTGTCGAAGGTGAAATCAAAAATTAAGATATGGCAAAAAATTCTGCCCGCAAGAAGGGATAGAATTTCATTAATAAAAATAGTTGTGCTGCCCCAGGTTCTTTATGTTCTTCGTAATTCGCCCGTTTGGATTGAGGATAAGTATTTTAGGTTGATAGAACGGATGATTAATGATTTACTATGGGGGAGGAAGCGGGTGAGACTAAAGGCGCTTTACTTTTCCATGCCCTACAGTAGGGGAGAGACCCTTTTTATGGCCTCTCAACTTTGCTTCTTTAATGACTGGGAAAATACCCAACTCTGTAGAAAACTGGTGAAAGACTCAGGTTTTTCAGATTTATTTACAGTATTGGAGTCCGACTATTTACTTAATACACAGATTGGATATAAACCTTTCTGTAGAATGGCTACAAAGGCCTGGTTGGTGATAAATAGCTGGTTTAAAGTCAAGGCAGCACTTATTTGTACCCCATTATGGCATAATTCAAAGCTTCTGAATTTAGATGATCTAAACTGTTGGCAATATTGGAGGACGAGAAATATTCAATATCTGAATCAGGTGGTCAAAGATGGGCAAAACCTGTCTCTTATGCAGCTAAAACAAAACTTAAATTTAGGTGAGGTGGCTTGGTATGCATATTTTCAATTGAGGTCAGCACTTTTTAATACTGCCGATAGCTATTCACTTGAGGTAGACACTCCAGAATTTTTGCACAATTTGATTTGTAAGAAAGATGGTATGAAAGTTAAATTATCACATTGTTATAGACACTTGATGAAAAGTTTTTTTTCGGAATGTTTTTCTCCAGGACAGAGATCCTGGTCTGTTTTATTGTCAGAGGTGGGTCCCCCGGACTGGGAGAATATAGGGGAGAATTTAAGTCAGGTTTCGCACAATTTTAATCACTTTGTTGGACAGTTTAATATTATACACAAAATATATGTGACACCTTTATGGCTCCATAAGAGGGGATTTAGAGCCTCCTCTGACTGTCTTCGCTGTGGGGACCCCAGGGCAGACCATTTACATCTGTTCTGGGATTGCCCGATAGTGAGTAAATATTGGAGAACGATTCAAACAACCATGGCTCGGAGACTCAATATAGATATTCCTTTATCTCCTAAGGTATGGGTTTTAGGGGACCTATCAGAGGTTAATTGCCAGCCCATGAAGGGCCGACTGTTGACTAAAGTGATCTTTCTGGCCAGGCTTCTTGTAGCCAGAGAATGGTTTTCCCCCTCTGCTCCAGACTGCAACAATTGGTTATGTTTAGTGGACATGGTGAAAATCTATGAGAGGATTATGCACATACAAAGAGGGTCCTACGTAAAATGGGGCAATATTTGGAGGTATTGGGATGGTTGAGGAATTTTTTCTTTTTTTTTTTTTTTCTTTTTTTTCTTCCCTGCAGGATTGGGGGGTGGGTTAAGGGGGTCTGGGAGGAATGGGAAGGTTCTTTTTGTAATTTTGCTTCATGAGTTGTGTCTTTTGAGATGATTAAAATAAAAATGTTTATTAAAAAAAAAACAACAGAATGGCTTAAACAGAAGAAAATACGCCTTCTGGAGCGGCCCAGTCAGAGTCCTGACCTCAACCCGACTGAGATGCTGTTCCATGACCTCAAGAAAGCGATTCACACCAGACATCCCAAGAATATCGCTGAACTGAAACAGTTCTGTAAAGAGGAATGGTTAAGAATCACTCCTGACCGTTGTGCACGTCTGATCTGCAACTACAGGAAAGTTATTGCTGCCAAAGGAGGTTCAACCAGTTTTTAATTCCAAGGGTTCACATACTTTTTCCACCTGCACTGTAAATGTTTACCTGGTGTGTTCAGTAAAAACATGCTAACATTTAATTCTTTGTGTGTTATTAGTTTAACCCCTTCTGGACACATGACGTACCGGTACAGCATGTTTCCCGAATCCTTAAGGACACATGACATACCAGTACGTCATGAGTAGTTCCGATCACTGCTCAGGGGGTCCAGGGGGGGGTGGTTGTGGGCGGCAGAAGGCGTGCGGGAGACGGCGGTGCGGCAGGCGGGATTGCAATAGCGATACCCCGCCCGCCTCCTCTGTATTCTTCCCTGGTGTCTAGTGGATCTATCAGAGTGTCAGCACATTGCTGACACTCTGATAGAAACGGCTGGCATCTGTGCTTGATCAGATGCCAGCCGTTTAACCCCTTCCATACCGTGGTCCGTACGGACAGCGGTTTGGAAGGGGCTAACAGGGGCCTTTGCAGCCCCTCGACAGGATGGGATCGCAGAGGGAGGGAGCCCCCTCCCTCCCTTTCCATTGCCCGCTGCTCTGTTATGGCAGCGGGTGATGGTTGCCATGGAAGCAGGACGCTTTCAGAAGCGTCCTGCTCTCCATTGTGCTGAAAATCTGAATAGACCTGCTAAAGGTCTATTCAGACTTTGTAAAGTAGAAAATACAGCACAGTGCACTATATAGTGTACTGTACTGTATTATACAGACACCAGATCCACTGAAGTGAAAAAAAAGTAAAAAATGAAAAAAACACATATCACTGAATAAAAATTTTAAAAAATAAAATACACTACACATATTATTTATCGCTGCGTCCGTAAAAACCTTCTCTATAAAATATCACATGACTGAACCCCACAGGTGAACACCCTTAAAAAAAAATAATAATAATTGTGTAAATAAGCCATTTTTTGGCAACTTACATCACTAAAAGTGTAATACAAAGCGATCAAAAAGGCGTATGCCTCCCACAATAGTACCAATCAAACCGCCATCTCATCCCGCAAAAAATGAGCCCCTACCTAAAACAATTGCCCAAAAAATAAAAAACTATGCCTCTCAGACTAAAACATTATTTTTTTTAGACATATTGGGTATCTCCACGTCCGTAAGAATCTGCTCTATAGAAATATCACATGACCTAACCCCTCAAGTAAACACTTTAAAACAAAAAAAACTTTGTCAAAAAGACATTTTTTTGTCCCCTTACATCACAAAAAGTGTAATAGCAAGCAATCAAAAAGTCATATGACCCCCCAAATAGTGCCAATCTAACCGACACCTCATCCCGCAAAAATTATACCCAACCTGAGACAATTGCCTAAAAACTGAAAAAAATATGGCTCTCAGACTATAGAGACACAAAAAAAAAAAAAAGGTATACATATTAGGAATTACTGCGTCCGTAAGGACCTGCTCTATAAAAATATTACATGACCTAACCCCTCAGGTGAATGTCGTAAACATAACAAATAAAAACGTTGTCAAAAAAGCCATTTACATCACAAAAAGTGTAATCGCAAGCGATCAAAAAGTCATATGCACCCCAAGATAGTACCTTTCAAACCACCATCTCATACCACAAAAAATGAGCCCCTACATAGGACAATCTCCCAAAAAAATAAAAAAATATAGCTCTCAGACTATGGAGACACTACAACATGATTTTTTTTTGTTTTAAAAAATGATATTGTGTAACACTTATATAAATAAATAAAAAGTATACATATTAAGTATCGCCGCGTCCATCACAACCTGCTCTATAAAAATAACACATGACCTAACCCCTTAGCTGAAAACAGTAAAAAAAATAAAAAATTAAATACGGTGTCAAAAGCCATTTTTGTCACCTTACATCACAAAAAGTGTAATAGCAAGCGACCAAAATGTCATATGCAGCCCAATATAGTGCCAATCAAACTGACATCTCATCCCACAAAAAATGAGCCCCTACATAAGACAGTCACCCAAAAAATAAAAAATAAATATGGCTTCCAGAATGTGGCGACACTAAAAAATAATTTTTTTCAAAAATTGAAACAAAACCCCCCAAAAAGTAGTCATATTTGGTATTGTCGCGTCCGTAACAACCTGATCTATAGAAATAGCACATAATCTAACCTGTCAGTTCATGTAAATAACAAAAAATACAAAACGGTCCCAAAACAGCTATTTTTTTGCAAATTTTCCAGTTTAATCCATTTTTCCAGTAACAAAGCAAGGGTTAAGAGACAAATAAAACTCAATATTTATTGCCCTGATTCTCTTGTTTGCACAAACACCCCATACTTGGTCGTAAACTGCTGTATGGCCAAACGGCAGGGCACAGAAGGAAGGGAACGCCACATGGTTTTTGGAAGGCAGATTTTGCTGGACTGGTTTTTTGACACTATGTCCCATTTGAAATTGATCCCTGGAAAATTACAAATTTTTCCAAATTTTTGGTAAATTTTGTATTTTTTTATAAATAAAAATGAAATTTTTCAACTTCATTTTACCGCTGTCATGAAGTACAATATGTGACGAATAAACAGTCTCAGAATGGCCTGGATAAGAAAAAGTGTTTTAAAATTATCACCACATAAAGTGACACTGGTCAGATATAGAAAAAATGGCCTGGTCCTTAAGGTGAAATAGGGCCGTGTCCTTAAGGGGTTAAGCAGACTGTGATTGTCTATTGTTGTGACTTAGATAAAGATCAGATCACATTTTATGACCAATTTGTGCAGAAATCCATATCATTCCAAAGGGTTCACATACTTTTTCTTGCAACTGTATGTGTGTGTCGTTAAAAGATATCAACAGTACCCCACATACAGTGACCTCTACAGCACCTTTGTCCCCTTAACAGTGACCTCAACAGCCCTAACCACACTCTCAGCCCCTCAACACTAACCCCCACAGTGTCCTGCCTCCTTAAAATGTGATCTCCACAGCAGCCTACCCCTTTAACTTTGACCTTCACAGCAGCCTGCCCCTTTAACAGTAACCTCCACAACACCCCATCCGACTCCCCTAGTAAAAACCTCCACATATAAAACCCCACATAATTAGCATACACTTAAGGTCATGTGAGTTACATCGGCCTCTACAACAACATCAGATAAGCTTCGCAATCAAAATCATATTTACTCACACATAAGCGTCTTATACTAAGAAAGTCCTTTGTTGCCTGTAGCAACCAATCAGAGCTCATATTAGTGACCTGTAGCAAAATAGAAGCTGAGCTGTGATTGGTTGCCATATGCGACCTGATGAAAATCCAGGCTGACTGCCATAACAGACAATGGCTCCTGGAGTTTGGCGGTTAGGTTACTAAGCAGAATTTTTTGGCAAATTATTGGAAAGTGCAGGGTTAAAATTTCCACTCAAAACATAGTCTATGACCTTCTCCGAGTCACAGAAGGCGGCCGTGCAAAATTTTGTAATTGTAAATGCGACGGTGCGGATTCCTTTAGCGGACATAGACACATACATGCACACATACATACATACATACATGCACACATACATAGACACATACATAGACACACACATAGACACATACATAGACACACACATAGACACACACATAGACACACACATAGACACACACATAGACACATACATAGACACATACACACATACATACACGGATACATACACACATACATAGACACATACATACACACATACACATACATAGACACATACATACACACATACATACACACACATACATAAACGCACACATACATACACACATACACACACATACACACATACACACACATACATACACACACATACAAACACACATACACGCACACATACATACATACATACACACATACATACACACACATACATACATACATACATAAACACAAACATACACACATACATGAACACATACATACACATACATAAACACACACATACATACACACATACATACACACATACACACACATACATAAACACACACATACATACACACATACATACACACACATACATACACACATACATAAACGCACACATACATACACACATACATACACATACATGAACACATACATACACACATACATACACACATACATACACACATACATACACACATACATACATACACACATACATACACACATACATACACACATACATAAACACAAACATACACACATACATACACACACATACATACATACATACACACATACATAAACACACACATACATAGACACATACATACACACATACATACATAAACACACACATAAACACACACATACATACACACATACACATACATAAACACATACACAAACATACATACTCACATACACACATACATACATACACACATACATGCACACATAAACACATACTTACACACATATACATAAACACACACACACATACATACACACATACATACACACATACATACATACATACATACACACACATACATGCACACATACATGCACCCATACATACATACATACAGACAGACATACATACACACATACATAGACACATACATAGACACATACATACATACACACATAGACACATACATAGACACATACACCCACATACATACATACATACATACATACATACACATACATACACACATACATGAACACATACATAGACACATACATGCACACATACATACACACATACATACTGTGGCAATGTGAACACTGGGGTGTGCAGTGAAACCCCAGGGAGGCCGTCAGACAGTGCTGTTTGCACCGAGAGCGTGTCACCAAGGTGCCTGGCCTTGGTGGAGTGAAAGCCCAGGTTAAGTGTTAGTATAGCTGGCTCAGCCAGTTCCAGGGCGGGCTTTTACTGGGAACAGGCAATGTGCTGGGTGGGTGCCTGTTCCCCATGCTCCAGTCCGGGATTTTGGACAATGCCCATGTCCAGGGATTCTATTTAATCCTCTTGTTGGACATGGGTGGGGCCCCCCCACTCTGGAGAGAGTTGTTTGAGACAGAGTTTGGCAGAGGCTCTGTGTGAGTGGTCTCGGCCAAGTTGGCTGAGGGGCCACGGGGCTAAGCGATAGCCCGGAATTGGGGAACACAGCGACGCCTGGAAGGGTCGCAGGGCCACAGTCAGGAGGACTGGTGAGCCTGAATTCCCCAACGGACACTGATCTGAGACTGTGTGTGAACAGTGCTCTGAACAGCCAGGAGGCTGTGGGACATTGGGCTGGAGAAAGCCGCATCAGTTCACAGGGTGCGAACTGTACCCACTAGGTGAGTGAGGAATCCAAATAATATGTTTAGTTAGAGCCTAGCCGGGCCAGGGTTTATTGTTTTGCACCTGTTGTGTTGTTTGAAAAGACTGCTATAATAAATGCACTGTTTGGACGTGAAATCCGTTGTCCGGAAGGAAGTTTTTGTGAACGATCCTCGAGACCAGAGCTAACCCCCCCACATTTGGTGTCGGATGCAGGCAGTCGTCCCTGCTGGAAAAAGGCAAAGTGTTGCTAGGGGCAACGACCTGACAGAAAAGAGCAGGTGCTGCTGGAAAACTGCTGGTGTTAATCTGGACTTATTTTCTTCTGTGGTGCAAGCTGTGTTCGTATTTAAAGGACCAGAAGCACAATAAAAAAAACTGACCTGTGGAAATTTTTTGGTCAAAATGGCGACCTGGGTGAAAAGTGGTCTGGTTTGGCGGAAAACCGAGGCCACAGAGAAAATAATAGAGCAGCTGGTGCGGGAAACTAATTGCATGTTGAGGAAGTCAAGTGCTGCACACAGAGAGGCTGCTCTGAATCGTAGTGGACTGTTCGAGGTAATATGTGCCGTTGCCAAGGGCAACCGTCGGGAAGACAAAGAGGTGGAGAGCGGTGCGTTTCTCAGGAGTGCCTATTTTCCCTGCGACTGTGCACAGAGTCCTAAAGGGTGCGGCTGGAATGTCCGTCCGGAAAAAGACAGGAGACAAGTCCAAGGCGTCTCCAATGGCAACTACTGCATTGAGGAGAAGGGTGATGACCGTGCTGGAGATATTCCTGGACTACCCTTATCTTCCGGGAGTGCCGAGTCAGTGACGACAATCGGTAAGACTGTTCCTGTTGATAATTTTGTGGCAGACCCTGTGACAGTGAGCCGGCGGCAGTTGCTACCTGCCGGGCTGGTGAGTGATAAAGCGCTGCGGCGTGAAGATGTCTCAAAAATGAGTATATAAATATACACATTTGCACCAGTACATAGATTAACTTGAGCAATATATACAACAACCAATGACGAAATCCCAACACATGGTCGAGGCCCCTATCTATTAATTGTTCAAGACATGGATCAAGTTTCACAGTACCCAATTAAATAATGAGCGATACCTATAATTACGCAAAGAATTACAGTAATTATTCATATGACACATAATAAGTGATATTGTCAAATTAATAAAGTGATCAACAACCAAAATCAAAACACTCATAATTAAACCTAACCAATTATTTGAAAAAACCTCATACATTACATGAAATACCATGATTCTATTATACATCACATAAAATCAACCCCAAAATATACATAAGTGTATGTGTGCAATATGACATAATTGAGAAAAAAAAAAAAAACAATGTCATAATATTATAATTCTTGATTTTATATTACCACAGAGCCTGAGCAATTTTCAAATGTTATGTAAGAAGATGAACAAACGAACCAATCATTAGGATAAGTCACCAGAGTCAAATGATTATAATCAAATTCACATATTATATCTAGTTCGATAGCCCCACTAAAACCATGTAAATGAGGTACGTGCAAAAAATCAACACTGTCAAACCAATAGATAATAACCCCTTGAGGTTGTGCACAGGCTGAGCGCGGGCCCACCGACCCAACCAAACCGCGACCCCACAGATAGGAAAGGTGGCGTTTTAGCAGATAAAAAGCAATCTCATTAAAACATGTATGCTTCAGGAACGCCAGTAAAATATGGGCGAAGTGGTACTAACATATGTCCTACCCAATCATGTCTATAACAAAGAACATAACAAATAGGTGGATGAGGAGGGGGGGGGGGAAGATGAGGGAAGGAGGGGGGGTAGGTGAGTGAGGGGAGGGGGGGGGGTAAAAGGGTCCTACGTATTCCCCAGAAGGAAAGACGCAAATAGAAAAATAGCATTGGATGCTAATAAAGAAAAGAAAAGCTAACCTCAATGTCCTCCTTCTAATGTCTCATATCCTCTGAAGTCTCATATTCTCTGAAGGCCGACCACTTAGCCCAAAGACTCCAAAATTTGCCTATGGATCTCTGTTCCCAGGCCGAAATCTCCTCTAATCGGAAGATCTGATCAATTTTTAAAAACCATTGTTCTGTGGATGGCAGAGTGTCCGATAACCAATGGAGCGGGATGAGAAGTCTAGCCGCCGCAAGTAAGTGAGTAAACAGCGCTCTGTCTTTAGGTGTTGAAGACTCCGGGAATAATCCCAAAAGGGCAATTTCCGGGGTAGTGTCAAAGGAAGTGTTGCAGATCTTATTGCTAAGTTGAAAAACCATTCTCCACCAGGTCAGGACCTCAGGACAGGTCCACCAAATGTGAAAGAAGGATCCCCCACCAGTGCGACATCTCCAGCAAGTGCTCGGGGCCGAAGCATCGTACCTACAAATCTGTTCCGGGGTCATGTACCACCTCGAGAAAATTTTATAGCTGTTTTCTTGCAGTCTCACACATCGGGAAACCCGATGCGGAGCTATATAAATCTTCCCTACTTCACCCTCCGAAAAGGTCTTCCCCAGGTCTCTCTCCCATCTACCAATAATCGCAGGGGTGGATTTAATAAAAGGGGTTCTCAAACGGTTATGTATGTAAGATATGGGACGTTTTGGAGCATGGGGCGACGAAACCAGACTTTCAAACCAGGTGAGAGGTCTAAGCAAGTGGTGAATCCCATTGTTCATTGACATGTACGCACGAACATAATGAGTCGCGTTTAAGGCAGAATCTTGGATGCCTAAAGTAGCTGACATCTCGCCTGGTGAGATGAGTCCGTCCTCTCCATACATGGCATGGAGAGAAAGAGTAGAGTGTAATAACACTTGTGGGGAACTGTCTTTGAGTGTTTTTGGGGCTAACTGCATCACATCTCCTATCCGTAGGGCCGGTGAGGGGCAAGGGAAGCCATTAGTTGATTTTTGAAATTTAAGCCAAGCCTGCAGAGTGGCTTTTACTGTAGGGGACAGGTTAGATGTGGGAAGTATCGGGAATTGAGAATTCAACAGGGTAGCCCGTAACGGGCGCCCCAGTATGTCCTGCTCCATCTGTACCCACGACTTATGTGGAGGGGATCTGATCCAGTCCACTACTCTCGTTAACAAAATAGCTGATCCGTACGTCTCAGGGTCTGGTAATGCAATGCCCCCCAGCGACTTTGGACAAGCCAAGGCCGCATAAGAGATCCTAGCCCGCTTTCCCATCCAGATAAAAGTCCTAAACATAGATCGAAGGGACATGTAATAGGACGGGGGCACAGGAATTGGAAGAGTTTGTTGTAGATATGTCAGTTTGGGCAGTATAAGGGATTGAAGAATGTTTTTTCGACCAAACCAGGATAAAATCTGAACATCTAGATTTTTTAGGTCTAATTCCAATTTTTTCATTAATGGAAGATAGTTTAAATTGAAAAGATGATCAGGGTCAGAGTCGAATTTCACCCCTAAATAGGTAATGTGCGGAGAGGTCCAATTGAAAGGAGAGTCCTTCTCAAGGCGGGCCCTCCGAGACCGGGATAGGCCGACCGTCAGCACAAGGGACTTAGCATAATTGATTTTAAGATTGGAAAGAACTCCATATACTCTGTATACTCTGGGGAGGGCAGTATCAGGGTTTGACACCATAAGCAGTATGTCATCTGCAAAAGCAGCAATCTTGTGCTCCTGGGCCCCTAGTGTCAAACCCTTAATATCCCGGTCTTGTCTAATAACAGAAAGTAGGGGTTCTAAAGACAAAATAAATAGGAGAGGGGAAAGGGGACAGCCCTGGCGGGTGCCATTGCTAATTGTAAAAGGGGAAGATTTTGTGCCGTTGACAGTTATAGAAGCTGAAGCATGTACATACATAGCTCGAGTTGCTGCTATAAAGGGTTCAGGGATGCCCCGGGACCTGAGGGCCGAGAACATAAAAGGCCATGCCACTCTATCGAATGCCTTCTCAGCATCTGTGCTGAGAAGGACTAGGAGTATAGATTTCTTTTTAGCAACATGTAACGCATTAATCACTCTAGCTGTGTTGTCTTTGCCCTCTCTATACTTCACAAAACCAACCTGATCTCTGTGGACCAGGGATGGGAGCAAAGGTGCCAGGCGGTTTGCTAGCATCTTAGCTAAGAGTTTTAAGTCTATGTTGAGAAGAGAGATCGGGCGAAAGTTGGCGCAGACAGAGTGATCCTTACCCTCTTTGGGAATCAGGGTTATGAATGCCGAAGTCATATCTTTGGATAATGGGTTGCCTGTGAGAGTACTGTTGTACAATTGGAGTAAGTGGGGGCTAATATTTCCTGGAAAGTGGCATAATATATGGCTGGGAGGCCATCAGGTCCCGGGCTCTTTCCCTTCGGGAGCCTCTGATGGCGGTTATAAGTTCCTCTATCGTGAATGGGGATAGGAGATGCGTCGTGTCTGCTTCCGATATTTTAGGGAGCGTTAGCCTATCTAAGAATTCCCTGCATCTCGACTCTCGACGAGAAGGAGACATCGCAGGACCATTGGCTTCTAAATTATATAGATTTTGGTAAAAGTCTCTAAAAGAGAAGCTATCTGATCTGAGTTAAAGGCAAGGGTGCCATCAGGAGATCGCAACTTGTGCACAAAGTTGTTAAGTGTCCTTTTCCGTAATCTGTGCATGACAAACTTAGAAGCTCTATTACCATGCGCAAATACTCTTTGCTGGAAGTGAAGGTAGTATTTGGCCGAGGCTGTGTTCAGCAAATTTTTAAGTGATTCTCTACATAAAGTCAGCTCATGTAACGTGGATTGGAGCAAGGACTGTTTATGAGCACATTCGAGGGCCGCAATCCTATCCATTAGTTCAGTGATTTTAATCCGTCTCTTCTTTTTCTCGTAAGCTCCAATACTGATACACTGGCCACGTATAAACGCCTTATGGGCGTCCCATATGGTATTGGGAGAGACACCTGGGGAGCAGTTGACCGAAAAATAAAGTCGGAGAGCTTGTTCAAGTTTAGATTTGGAATCGGGATAGCTTAATAATTGCTCGTTCATACGCCATTTGCAGAATGACGACTGAGTCTGAGGTGCCCGAACATGAACGAATATAGGGGCGTGATCGGACAAAACTATAGATCCCATATCAGATCGCGAGCACAGCTGGAGATGTTCCTTTGAAATGAATAAATAATCCAGGCGTTGGTATGAGCCATGGACCTGTGAGAAAAATGTGAAATCCCGTGTATCAGGATGAAAAGTACGCCATACGTCTATAAAATGCGAGCGGGCCAGCTTAAGAGTCAGGGAGCGTAAGGCCCTTTGAGAATGGGCTGATTTCTTAGAAGAGGTGTCAAGGAGGGGATTTAAGGCAACATTAAAGTCTCCGCCGAGAATGGTAATACCCTCCCGGAAGGAGACTGCCAAATCCAGGGTGTGTTGGAGCCATTTAATTTGATTGGCGTTGGGAGCATATAAATTTATAAATGTATAGGTATGTTGCCCTATCCTCCCTTTCACCATAATAAATCTGCCCTCCACATCACACAATTGGTCTGTCAACATAAAGGACAATTTTTGTGGAGTCCAATACTAACCCCTTTAGAGTTAGAGGAGTGAGAACCACTATGGAACCATTGAGAGTAACAGGCAAATGAGAGATTTGGGAATTTAGACACTTTAAAATGGGTTTCCTGAAGAAACAGAACCGTGGCCTTATGTCTCCTCATCTCGCCAAAGATCTGGCTGCGTTTGGACGGCGAGTTTAACCCCTTAACATTGTAAGAAGCAATTCGCATGGCCATCATTTGACGGGAAGAGGGGAGAACAATGGGGTGTTACCTCCATCGTCTAGTATCATAGATGAAAGAAAAGCCAGATTATACTCAGCCTTCAGAGGATAGATAGCAGAATCTACATCACTGGGGAGGACATGTCGCAACATTGTCAGTATGTCAGCAAGCGGACCTAAAGGGTGAGAAAGGCAAAAACAACACAAACCAATTAAGAACGAAACAAACAGTAAACCAATGCCAAACCAAGGGCGAATGTGCCGTGGCACATTGGCATAAGGGGGTATTGATGTTTAACCATCATTTGGGCTCGGCATTCAGGCGGAAAATATAATCCCAGCCCCCGTTATAACAGTGGAGATCCCTGAGTTCCTGAAACCTATCCAGCCTAGACAGGACAGGCGGAGTCCTAGACAGCAAAATAGAATAATACGGTTCCAAAGTACAAGAGGTAGGTATAGAGAGAGGTAGGTATAAAGAAAAGGACAGAAGCCAATAATCAAATAGAAAGAGGCCAGAGCAGCGTATCCGGGCCACAGGACACCGGACCTGAGTACTCAAAGGTACTGTTGGGAGACATCAGTATAGAAAAAGAAGGGGAAAAATAAGACAGAAACAGAAGGCAGAAAGATGACATCTCTGAGATACTCATATAGCTGGAGAGTCTCTGTGGACATATCAGAAAACGTCTGTAGTAATGCGGCGAGGTGTCATCTGTTGAATCTTCTTCCTTTTCTGGGCCTTGGGGTTCCCTTGATCTCAAAAGGTGCATTTTTGGGAATCTCTGGCAGCAAGGCGATGTCTTGTACCAAGTCCCAATCCTCGATATCTATGGGTGAAATGTCCAGCAAATCCCATAATGGACCTAAGTCGGAAAAGGATCTAATGGTGACTCTCTTGCCTTCCAGGTAAAGGCGAGGGCGAAAGGAAAGTTCCATCTGTATAATATCTTATGGTTCCGGAGCCAGTCGGTTAGGGGTTTTAGGGCCCTTCTTTTCCGCAAGGTCAAAGGAGCTAGGTCCTGATAAATGCTGACTACAGCGCCATTATAGGTTATCTCTTTCAATCTGCGGGCAGCTTTCAAAACATCTTCCTTATCTCTAAAGTCCAGAAACCGACATATTATGTCCCTTGGGGGTCAGAGTCGGAGGGTCTTTGCCGTAGAGCCCTGTGGGCCCTCTCTATATTCAACGGGCAACGGGAGTCAGATCCCAGCAGGTCCGCACAAATAGCTTGTACTATGACCAGTGCCTCAGAGTTAGAATCATTCTCAGGAATCCCACGGAATCTCAAGTTATTTCGTCTGTTCCTGTTTTCCTGGTCTTCCAGGGCCGAGTATATGGCGTTTAGATATGACTGGCATCTCTGCAGATTAGCGGCCGAGGCGGCGCCAAAATCTAGAATCGAGGCCTGCGTGGCTTCTAAGGCCTCAACCCTGTTGCCAACATGTCTGATGTCTTGCCTCAGGGAGGAGATCTCACCCACCAGCGGATCAAGGGCTTTAAGGAGGGCTATATCCAGGTATTTCCTGGAAATCGGGAGACGTTGTTTATTACCAGGGCCGTCTGAGTCGCCTCTTCCGTCCTCCTCCTCCGGATCGCTGTCCTCCGGCTCCCTCTGTGCTGCCGGCGCCATCTTAGATTCTTTGGCGGCGTGTATGGCGGCAGCTTTTTTAATAAATTTGTCCATGTCGCCGCTGGCTGGAGGGTTCCTCGAGTGCTGGGAGGGATCCCCCGCTTTTTGTTGGCCTATTTTACCCATTAGAGGAGCTAGGGCTCACGATAGCTTCGGTATATGCCGAGACTGAGACACGGAGCTCAGGCAAGCACGTCCATTGCTGGTCGGCGCAGGCTTCGCCCCCAGGATAAAAGTTCTTCTAATGTCCAGTAAATACGGAGATGGCCGAGGGTCTCATAAAAAGTGACAAAATGTGTATACCAAGTATCCCGTGTGATTTATATAGTGCCCTGGTAAATCATGTCTTAATCTGTGAAAGATGAAAAACAACAAACAAAACAAAAAAATTAGTGAGATCAAAACAAGACAAAAGCAATTAACCATACATATAAAAACCAGTGAATGTGAGTTCTTCATTTAACCCTTGTGGCTGTAAGGAGCCCAGGTTGAAAATCCACCTGGCCTCAGTCTTCAATAATTGCCGAGTGGTATATGTACCCCTAATATTCCCTTGTATTACTTCCAAACCAACCACCCTCAAACCACCATATTTACCTCCATGATGGTCCAAAAAATGGGATGCAACTGAAGTCAAGGTCTTGTCTTTCTTCGTCCTGTCCCGAGAGGCCAAGGAAATATTAGAAATATGCTGTTGTGTCCTTTTACGCAGTTCCTGTGAGGTCTGTCCCACATATATTTTTCCGCATGGGCAAATTAATGCATAGATCAGATTCCTAGTCCGGCAATTAGTGTAATGTCTCAGAGCTATCTCCCGATTTTGTAGGGATTTTTAGTATAGGGTCCTTTGGGGGTGCTAGTGTTGGATTATTATTCCACACTGTTGATCGTCCATTGTATACAATGTTTTATCTCTTTTCTTGTTTGTGTCATGTTTTGCGCTTTTAAATAATAAATTTGTATTATTTATATGATATCGCTGATGTGCGGCTTTTCTATGTGCAGTGTTCTGTGTTTATATGTTTAAGTATTGGTTCACACTGCTGCCGGCACTCGGTTTGAATAGATAGGTGTGCCCCCTGATACTACATTTCTATCTGTGGCATAGTCCACATAACTACCGGTACGTGAACCAGTAAGCACGACCAGGGCCGTTATATCTCCCTAACAGCACACTGGGTAAAAAAGTGGCGGCTGGGCCTGAGGCGGATAGATGTTTGCCGTATGTCCTTCCTCCCCCGAAGATTGCCGGGCATTTCTCTTTATTTCCTGTTACCTCCTTCTACTACTCCTCTTCCTCTTCTACCACCTCCTCATCCTATCAGTATAACACCTTCACCACCAACTTCAGCACAGCCAGGGGGAAACGACAGCAGGCAATTTTTAAAATCATCTGTTTGCGGGACAAACCCCACACCGCGCAGGAGCTTTGGACGGGCCTGGAACAACAGACTGATGAGTGTTTTGTGCCACTGAGCCTCAAGCTCGGCCTGGTGGTGTGCGATAATGGGCAAAATCTCGTAGCAGCTCTGGGTCTAGCCGGTTTGACGCACATCCCTTGCCTGGCGCATGTGCTGAATTTGGTGGTGCAGAGATTCCTGAAAAACTACTCTGATATGTCAGAGCTGCTGCAGAAAGTGCGGGCCGTCTGTGCGCACTTTCGGCGTACTTACCCTGCTGCTGCTCGCCTGTCTGCGCTGCACCATAACTTTGGCCTTCCCGCTCACCGCCCCATATGCGACGTGCCCACAAGTTGGAACTCCACCTTGCACATGCTGGAGAGACTGTGCGAGCAGCAGCAGGCCATAGTGGAGTTTCAGCTGCAGCATGCATGGGTCAGTTGCTCTGCGGAACAGCAACACTTTACCGCCATTGATTGGGCCTCCATGCGAGAACTGTGTGCCTTGCTGCGCTGTTTTGACTACTCCACCAACATGGCCAGTGTCGATGACGCCGTTCTCAACGTTTCTATCCCATTTGTCTCCTTGAAAAAACGCTTTGGGCGATTATGGAGGAAGATGTGTCACAGCAGGAAGAGGAGGAGCAAGATGGATCATTTCAATGGTTATCAGGTCAGTCATTCTCAGGTGGCTCAGAGGGTGGGTTCCTGCACCAACATAGGCCAGGTACACAATTGTCCAGCCAGGGCACAGTTCTGGAGTTGGGGGAGGAACCGTGTTCACAGCAGAGTGGTACCCAAAGCAGCTCATGGGCATCACTTGTGCATGGCCGCGGGGATACAGAGGACACAGATGATACATCTCCCACAGAGGACAGCTTTTTGTTGTCTCTGGCCAGCTTGGCAAACATGAGCGACCACATGCTACAGTGCCTGCGCAACGACAGCCGATTTCCCCACATTCTAACTTGTGCTGATTACTGGGTGGCCACTCTGCTGGATCCCCATTACAAGGACACCCGGAGCTCAGTGGAAGCACAAGGCGAAGGCAGAGGAGGAGGAAGAGGCGACCAACGCAGCCAGGGCACCACCAGCACCTCAGAAGGCAGGGTTAGCATGGTCGAAATGTGGAAAAGCTTTGTCACCACGCCACAGCAACCAGCACCACCAGCTGATATTCAACGCCTTAGCAGGAGGCAGCATTTCAGCAACATGGTGGAGCAGTATGTGTGCACACGCCTACACGTACTGACTGATGGGTCTGCCCCATTCAACTTCTGGGTCTCCAAATTGTACACATGGCCAGAGCTTGCCCTTTATGCCTTGGAAGTGCTGGCCTGCCCTGCAGCCATTGTATTGTCTAAACGTGTGTTTAGCATGGCAGGGGGGTTATCACAGATAAGCGCAGCCGCCTGTCCAATGCTAATGTTGACAAGCTCACATTCATTAAAATGAACCAGGCATGGATCCCACAGGACTTGTCCGTACCTTGTGCTGAATAGACATGTATACCGGCCTCACCCAGCCTTTGTTATACTCCAGCGCACTTTCTCTTTGTGTCATTTTATATATTCCACAATATTTGTCTACCCAAATAAAAAAAATAAAAAAGTACCCATGTTGGCTGCCTCCACTTCCTCCACCGCTGCTTCCACCTACACCACAAAATCTACTTACACCAGCACGTCCACCTACGATGCCACGTTCACCACCTCCTCAACATCCTAGTCCATTTGGACCTCCTGCTCTTAGTTCAGGATTAAAATTTGTAATTTTTTATTTTATTTTACGTCATTTCCTTATCCACATTTGTTTGCAGGGCACTTACCCACATTTTACTTCCTTTTGCATTCCTCTAGCCCTTTCCTGGACTTTTTTAGAGCCATTTTATTGCACCAAAGTTCTGGTCCCCATTGACTTCAATGGGATTGGGGTTTGGGGTAAAGTTCAGGTCAAGTTCGAATCCCGAACCGAAACTTTTTTATGAAGTTTGGCCGAACCCGGCAAACCCGAACTTCCAGGTGTTCACTGAACTTTAAAGTACTGCTAAGGGTACTTTTACACTTGCGGCAGAACGGATCCGGCAGTCTGTTTAGTCTGCCGGATCCGTCCTGCCGCAAGTCCCCGTGCACTGCCGTGCTGACGCTCCGTCCCCATTGACTATAATGGGGCAGGGGGAGGAGCTGCGCAGTACGGCAGTGCACGGCCGGAGATCGCCGGACTAAAAGTCCTGTATGTTCGACTTTTAAGTCCGACGATCTTTGCTGTGCACTGCCGTGCTGCGCCGCAGCTCCGCCCCCCCGCCCCATTATAGTCAATGGGGACAGAGCGGCAGCACGGCAGTGCACGAGCACTTGCGGCAGGATGGATCCAGCCGACTAAATAGCCTGCCGGATCCTACCTGCCGCAAGTGTAAAAGTACCCTAACTGAGTATAAATCTAGTAATTTATTGTACTCACAAGATCCATAAAATAACATTCATTTAAAATGTGCACGTTCTCTCAAACCACCGACCCGGGTTTCGCTTAATTAGGGGCACCTGTGAACTTGTCTTGATTGATCCTTTTTCAAGTCACTGTGGGCGTTTCTACAGCCCTTATTTACATGCTTATAAGCAAACATGAACTGCAAATTTTGGATTCACAACTAGAGATGAGCGAACACCTGGAAGTTCGGGTTCGGGAAGTTCGGCCGAACTTCTCGAAAATGTTCGGGTTCGGGATCCGAACTCGACCCGAACTTTATCCAGAACCCGAACCCCATTGAAGTCAATGGGGACCCGAACTATTTAGGCACTAAAAAGACTGTAAAATAGTCCAGGAACGGCTAGAGGGCTACCAAACGCAGCAAAATTTAGGTAAATCCTCTGCAAACAAATGTGGATAGGGAAATTAATTAAAATAAAATAAATAAAATTTAACCAATATCAATTGAAGAGAGGTCCCACAGCAGAGAATCATGCGTCATATCACCCACCACTGGAGAAGGCCACTTTCAGTTATTTCGGACCCAGCACCCAGACAGAGGATACAGGTCCCACAGCAAGTAATCATGCGTCATTTCACCCACCACTGGAGAAGGCCACTTTCAGTTATTTCGGCCCAGCACCCAGACCGAGGATACAGGTCCCACAGCAAGGAATCATGCGTCATTTCACCCACCACTAGAGAAGGCCACTTTCAGTTATTTCGGCCCCAGTACCCAGACAGAGGAGAGAGGTCCCACAGCAAGGAATCATGCATCATATCACCCACCACTGGAGAAGGCCACTTTCAGTTATTTCGGCCCCCAGCACCCAGAAAGAGGAGAGAAGTCCCACAGCAAGGAATCATGCGTCATATCACCCACCACCGGAGAAGGCCACTTTCAGTTATTTATGCCCCACCACTCAGACAGAGGAGAGAGGTCCCACAGCAAAGAATCATGCATCATATCACCCACCACCGGAGAAGGCCACTTTCAGTTATTTATGCCCCACCACCCAGACAGAGGAGAGAGGTCCCACAGCAAGGCATCATGCGTCATATCACCCACCACCGGAGAAGGCCACTTTCAGTTATTTATGCCCCACCACTCAGACAGAGGAGAGAGGTCCCACAGAAAAGAATCATGCATCATATCACCCACCACCGGAGAAGGCCACTTTCAGTTATTTATGCCCCACCACCCAGACAGAGGAGAGAGGTCCCACAGCAAGGCATCATGCGTCATCTCACCCACCACCGGAGAAGGCCACTTTCAGTTATTTCGGCCCCAGCACCGAGATAGAGGAGAGAGGTCCCACAACAAGGAATCATGCGTCATATCACCTTTCCATCTGAGAAGGCCACTTTCAGTTATTTATGCCCCACCACCCAGACCGAGGAGAGAGGTCCCACAGCAAGGCATCATGCGTCATATCACCCACCACCGGAGAAGGCCACTTTCAGTTATTTCGGCCCCAGCACCCAGACAGAGGAGAGAGGTCCCACAGCAAGGAATCATGCGTCATATCACCTTTCCATCTGAGAAGGCCACTTTCAGTTATTTATGCCCCACCACCCAGACAGAGGAGAGAGGTCCCACAGCAAGGAATCATGCGTTATATCACCCACCACCGGAGAAGGCCACTTTCAGTTATTTCGGCCCCACCACCCAGACAGAGGAGAGGTTCATTCAACTTTGGGTTGCACCGCAAGATCATGGTAAAGTTAAAAAAATGAGGATTCAATAAAGAAGTGCCCCGGAGTACAAGAATACATGGTTGAGGGGGAGGCAGTTATAAATGTCTATTCTGCAAAAGGGAGGGACAGGTCCTGTGGGATCCATGCCTCGTTCATTTTTATAAACGTCAGCTTGTCCACGTTGGCTGTGGACAGGCGGCTGCGTTTGTCAGTAATGACGCCCCCTGCCGTGCTAAATACACGTTCAGACAAAATGCTGGCCGCCGGGCAGGCCAGCACCTCCAAGGCATAAAATGCTAACTCTGGCCACGTGGACAATTTGGAGACCCAGAAGTTGAATGTGGCCGAACCATCAGTCAGTACGTGTAGGGGTGTGCAGACGTACTGTTCAACCATGTTAGTGAAATGCTGCCTCCTGCTAACACGTTTCGTATCAGGTGGTGGTGCAGATTGCTTTGGCGTGGAGACAAAACTTTTCTACATTTCTGCCATGCTAACCCTACCCTCAGAGGAGCTGGCCGTGACACAGCTGCGTTGGCGACCTCTTGCTCCTCCTCTGCCTTCGCCTTGGGCTTCCACCTGTTCTCCTGTGACATTTGGGAATGATCCCAGGAGCGCGTCTTCCAGCGTGCGCTTGTACTCGCGCATCTTCCTATCACGCTCCAGTGCAGGAAGTAAGGTGGGCACATTGTCTTTGTACCGGGGATCCAGCAGGGTGGCAACCCAGTAGTCCGCGCACGTTAAAATGTGGGCAACTCTGCTGTCGTTGCGCAGGCACTGCAGCATGTAGTCGCTCATGTATGCCAGGCTCCCCAGAGGTAAGGACAAGCTGTCCTCTGTGGGAGGCGTATCGCCATCGTCCTCCGTATCCCCCCAGCCATGCACCAGTGATGGGCCTGAGCTGTGTCGGGTGCCACCCCGCTGTGAACCTGCTTCTTTCTCATCCTCCTCCACCTCCTCCTCATTCTCCTCATCCTCCAGTAGTCGGCCCTGGCTGGCCACATTTGTACCTGGCCTCCCTCTGAGCCATTTCTAACAGACTGGCCTGAAAGTGCTAAAAATGACCCCTCATCCTCCTCCTCCTTCTGGTCCACCTCCTCTTCCATCATCGCCCTAAGCGTTTTCTCTAGGAGACATAGAATTGGTATCGTCACGCTGATAACAGTGGCATCGCCACTGGCCATGTTGGTGGCGTACTCTAAACAGCGCAACAGGGCACACAGGTCTCGCATGGAGGCCCAATCATTGGTGGTGAAGTGGTGCTGTTCCGCATTGCGACTGACGCGTGCGTGCTGCAGCTGAAACTCTACTATGGCCTGCTGCTGCTCGCACAGTCTCTCCAGCATGTGCAAGGTGGAGTTCTACCTGGTGGGCACGTCGCATATGAGGCGGTGAGCGGGAAGGCCGAAGTTCCACTGTAGCGCAGACAGGCGAGCAGCGGCAGGATGTGAATGCCGGAAGCGCGCACAGACGGCCCTCACTTTATGCAGCAGCTCTGACATGTCGGGGTAGTTGTGAATGAACTTCTGCACCACCAAATTCAGCACATGCGCCAGGCAAGGGATGTGCGTAAAACCGGCTAGTCCCAGAGCTGCGACGAGATTTCGCCCATTATCACACACCACCAGGCCGGGCTTGAGAACAACCGGCAGAAACCACTCGTCGGTCTGTTGTTCAATACCCCGCCAAAACTCCTGCGCGGTGTGGGGCCTATCCCCCAAACATATGAGTTTCAGAATGGCCTGCTGACATTTACCCCGGGCTGTGCTGAAGTTGGTGGTGAAGGTGTGTGGCTGACTGGATGAGCTGGTGGAAGCAGAGGAGGAGGAAGCCGAGTAGGAGGAGGAGGCTACAGGAGGCAAAGAATGATGCCCTGCGATCCTTGGCGGCGGAAGGACGTGCGCCAAGGAACTCTCCGCCTGCGGCCCATCCGCCACTACATTTACCCAGTGTGCAGTTAGGGAGATATAGCGTCCCTGGCCGTGCTTACTGGTTCACGTATCTGTGATTAGGTGGACCTTGCTACAGATGAGCGTTGCGCAATGCACACTTGATTTTATCGGATACTTGGTTGTGCAGGGAAGGCACGGCTGTCTTGGAGAATTAGTGGCGGCTGGGAACAACATACTGTGGGACAGCCATGGACATCAGCTGTTTGAAGCTGTCTGTGTCCACCAGCCTGAATGACAGAATTTCAAGGGCCAGTAGTTTAGAAATGCTGGCATTCAGGCCCAGGGCTCGAGGGTGGCTAGGTGGGAATTTACGCTTTCTCTCCAAGGTTTGTGAGATGGAGAGCTGAACGCTGCCGTGTGACATGGTGGAGATGCTTGGTGATGCAGGTGGTGTTGTCTGTGGCACATCCTCTGTTTGGTGGGCGGCAGGTGCCAACATTCCTCCCGAGGCGGAGGAAGAGGCCGAGGCAGCAGCAGAAGAGGGAGCAGGGGGAGCCAGAGTGAGTTCCTTGCTTTTAAGGTGTTTACTCCACTGCAGTTCATGCTTTGCATGTAGATGCCTGGCCATGCAGGTTGTGCTAAGGTTCAGAACGTTAATGCCTCGTTTCAGGCTCTGATGGCACAGCGTGCAAACCACTCGGGTCTTGTCGTCAGCACATTGTTTAAAGAAGTGCCATGCCAGGGAACTCCTTGAAGCTGCCTTTGGGGTGCTCGGTCCCTGGTGGCGATGGCCAGTAGCAGGCGAACTCTCTTGGCGGCGCTGGTCTGCTTTTGCCCCCTGCTCCCTCTTTTGCTACGCTGTTGGCTCGGTCTCACCACTGCCTCTTCTTTCCGGTTGTGAGAGATTGTACAGGCGTGCTTTTGGCAGCTTGGCGCCGGGAATGAGGTTAATGGGACAGTCAAACTCCCGGTGAGGAGGTAGCTCCTGAACCCCGCTCTCGGAAAACACGTCCGAGTAATTGGAGAGAAATGATGGCACAGTTTTAGTAGATACCTCTGCAAAAGTCGCTGTGAGACAATTCTCTCTACAAAACTCGCTCCACTCATTTATTTGCCTTCCTTGCCAATCAATAGTGGGGTTATGTCTAGTGAGCCAGGGTAACCCCAAAACTAGAGGAGTAGGCAATCCGTTAAGGACAAAACAAGATATATCCTCCACATGAGTGTCACCTACAGCTAACCGGATATTGTGAACAATGCCCTTCAGGGATCTCTGTGAGAGTGGAGCAGAGTCAATAGCAAAAACAGGTATATCCTTTTCTAATGTGCAAACCTGAAAACCATGCATGGCTACAAATTGAGTGTCAATAAGATTGACGGCCGCTCCACTATCGACAAAAATTTCACAAGAAATGACTTTGCTCTCTAGCGCCACCCTGGCAGAAAGGAGAAAACGGCAACTGCAGGTCAGAGGAAAAGCATCAATTCCTACATCAACTTTGCCCAAGGTAGCAGATGAAGCAGAGTTTGACGATTTACCTTTTGAGGTTTTTCTCTTATTATCACTCTTAGTACAGTTTATGAATTTCCTAGACGGACAAACATTTGCCAAATGACCAATGCCCCCACAACAAAAACACACCATACTCTGAGGACTAAATCCTCCTTTATCAGGGGCAGGTCAACCTAGCTGCATAGGCTCCTCCTCAGAGGGGACCGAGACAGGATGAGGCCCCTGCACACTGAATGAGTCTGCACCCCTGTCCCTAGACTGACAATGGCTGGACAGAGAGGTCTCGTTTCTTTCTCTTAGACGCCTGTCAAGGCATACCGCCAATGACATGGCAGACTCTAAGGACGTTGGTCTCTCATGGAAAGAAAACGCATCTTTTAATCTCTCTGAGAAACCATGACAGAACTGACTCCGGAGTGCAGCATCATTCCAATCTGAATCAGCTGCCCATCTCCGAAATTCAGAACAATAAAGCTCCGCAGACAGTTTGTTCTGGCATAAAATACGTAAGTTAGATTCAGCCAGAGCAACACGATCCGGGTTATCATATATCTGCCCCAGGGCCACGAAAAATCTTTCCACGGATCGAAGGGAGGGATCCCCCGATGGCAGCGAAAAAGCCCAAATCTGAGCATTCCCCCTGAGCAGGGAGATAACAATCCTCACCCTCTGCTCCTCATTACCAGAGGAATGGGGACACAAGCAAAAATGGAGTTTGCATGCCTCTCTGAAGCGAACAAAATTCTCACTGCCCCGGAGAACGTTTCCGGAAGTGAGACCTTTGGCTCGCAACAGACTCCATGGGCCGGAGCCGAGCCCAATGCTTGAAGCTGAGTCATAGATTGACGGAGATCCGCTACCTCTAAAGAAAGACCCTGCATGCGGTCAACCAGGTTAGAAAGCGGATCCATGTCAAAAAGGACAGTTTCGGCGGATTATAATGTCACGGCTGTATGTGAGCAACAAGACCATACACAGTGAATTAGCTACTGACCGGACCCAAACTAGGGAACATAAAGGGTGATCCCTGTCAGACCCTAAAAGCTCTCCCTATGCTGCTAAGCCCATGTCCAGATCCAGATGGTGGATCGAGACATGCCCGCGTACCTAAGGCTGATGACCACTGTAACCCCTACAATAGTGGAAGGGGCACGGCCACTGGTGCCCTGCTCAGTATATGGACGGAACCAGGGTCGCCTCGGATCCAGTCAGCAAACAAACAGAAACACACAATGTCTGCACACTTAACTGAAGGAGCTGCAGCAGCAGTGAAAACAGATCCAAAGTCAGCAGACAATATCCGAAGTACTTGCTTCAGCAGAACACAGGTCCAGTGAAAAGATATCACACAAGTGAAGATACTCAAGCGAGAGATACAGGTCAAATGAAAAGTATAATCCGCACGATTAAACATGAAGAGGGGTATTTTATAGGAAGAGGAATCAATCACAGGAGGGACAGCTGGGAGGAGGGAAACTGAAAGTAAAGACCTCATCACAGGGGCGGAGAAACAGAGCAGAGAGAACTCCTCCAAGCTCTAGTAGTGACATCATCACAGGGGTGGAGAAACAGAGCTGTGAGAACGTCTCAAAGCTCTGGTAGTGACACCTTACCATCCTTAGAACGGCATTGGACCCCACAAAATATCGCAGTAAATTCTGGCGGGTACTGGAACCTGAGGTAGTTGGTTCACTAGGATGTGTGGCTGTGGCAGAATGGCTACGTCCTCTCCCAGCACCAGAGGGTACACTAACACCACCACGACCGCGTCCGCGTCCCTTACTAGATGTTTTCCTCATTGTTACCGTTCACCAAGCACCACAATAAGGAAAAAAATATTTGGCCCAATGTATTGATTTCAAATTCAGGCATTTTTTTACAGGCACCTAACACTATCTGCCAATTTATTTATGTAGCGTATTACACTAATCCAGGCACAGCAGTAACCACTCATTTAGGGGAATATCTCTTTTAGGGCTAGTATTTAGGCCCTGGATGAAAGGTATCCTTTTATGGACAGATTTACAATTGGCCTGCAACAGCTGGGACACCAGATTCAGGGTATTGCTATTTTGGCAAGTGAATTTCACCCCAGAACAAAATGTATGTTTTGGCGGACACTAAATATTAAACTTTTTCATCTCCAAAATGATGTCAAGTGTGAGTAAAGTTCATGTTGTATGTTTTTATTAATAAAATAATTAAACAAAATTTATAATTGATTATTTTTATATTTCTTCAGTGAGCAGAACACTGGAGACTCATTAGGCAGCAGCAGAGACATCTCCCAGGAGTTTTTCTACCTGGCTCCTCGTCTTCATTTTATGCATAAAAAGGCATTGTAGCTCATATACAGTGAATGTGCCTGTAGGTTGTGGAATGTGAGGACACGGCTGTCTAACATTGACTTAATTCTCCTCTAGAACTCGTCTTAAGAACAAAACTGAAGATAAGTCAAGAAAAGGTACCATAAAAATGATTGCTGAGACCAAACAAATATCCAATGTAAGTACAGTGAGGTACACCCTTGAAAAAACATGTAAGGAAGAAATCTGAAAGATTCTTCTCACAAGTCTCTGAAATTCATTTATGCCAAAATACAGAAAGAAAAAGTGCTTCATTTTTTTCCTGTTTTACTTAATTCAATCTACTGTATAATGAAATAGTGTGATCTCTGACTTTCAATGCACACCGTATGTTGAATGTTTAGAGATGAGCGATTTTTCAAAAATTCGATTCGCCGGTTCGCAGAATTTTTTGGGAAAAAATTGGTTTGATCCGAATATATTCACGTTGAATTACATTAAAAGACAGCTATTTCCTGGCTGCTGAGAGAAGTTGGTGTAGAACACTGTGTCTTGCAGTAACATGCATAGGGAGTCTGCTTTGGTAGCAAAATAATACTGTGAGTCAGTATGACATTCAGATGACAGGCGTCGCTCTTAGAATCACTGCATACTTTACTTATTTGGTGGTCACGTGGTAAAAACGGACCAAATAAATCAAGTATGAACTCAGTCTTACAGGTCCATGTTAGTGTCAAAAAGAAGCACATACCTTTTAAACACTTCAGCTGATTCCCTATAGATGTCTATAGAACCTGTTCTATACAGGTAGAGCCCCCCTGACAGAGTGAAGAAGGCGTCAGCAGTAAGTTTGTGTTGACTTTACTGATTATTTTGCCCTTTCTCTGATCCGTCAGAACAATAACCATGTCTGACCATGACATGTCTGTGGAGCATACACCTTCATTTGTACAGCATTTGGTCAGTAATCCATCAGTATTGCTAATGCCAAAAAAACAGGAGTGGATCCAATACAGAGATCACATGTGAACGGAATATTTGCATGTGTTGTGTGTTTTGTACCCACTCCTGCTTTTTGCTACCAAAGGCAAAATAGTGGCCCAGTCATGAAGTGGGGAGGGTGGGAACAGCATGAGAAATCCACAGAGTGGCCTTATGACATAGTGGTGAGGTGGAAGCAGCATGAGGAGACCACAGAGTGGCCCAATGACAGAATCTGGAGGTGGCAAAAGCAGCATCATTAGAAGGCCACAGAGTTGCACAATGACAGAGTCCGGAGGTGGCAGCAGCATGAGGAGGCCACAGAGTTGCACAATGACAGATTCTGGGCATGGCAGCATCAGGAGGAGGCCACAGAGTGGCACGATGACAGAGTGTGGAGGTGGGTGGCAATAACAGTACCCTCTGACAATGGTGGGTGTAAGAAGGAGCACTTGGCATCAGAAGTGTGGCATCAGGCGGGTGGCAGCATCAGGGTAGTAGCTGAGGCAGGTAGCCAGAAGAAGCTGGACTCTTTTGTCAAGGTTTGGGTGAGGCAGCATGGATAATCTAATTTGATGCATCAGGCATTGCTGGGTGGAAGTCCTGGCTGATCCATGCCTGATTCATCTTAACAAAGGTCAGACTCTCCACATTTTGGGTGGACAGGTGAGTTCTTCCTGGGGTAACTATGGCCTCCTCCTCCAGTTCAGCCCCCACAGGGCTCATGTGGCCATGAGATCTAGGCGCCACGTCTCCAGTCCCCTGACCAGCCAGATTTACCAGCATCTGTTCCAGGACATGAAGCAGTGGAATGACATCATTCATCCCATATACGGCAGGTGTCATGCATGAGCTGCCACTGGCTGACATCAATATTACACAGCGGAGTACTCCTGTCTGCTTGGATCATTAAGAAATTGTTTATGGCCTTTTTCTGTTTGTATAGTCGGTCTAACATATGAATTCCAATTTGTGGAAACGTCTCATATCAGCCTATGTTGGGGAATGCCGTTCGGCCGCTGCAGCTCAAGGAGGGTGTGATTTGCGGTGTACGAGTGGCTGAAGTGCATGAAATGGTTTCCTGGCCATTTTTAGAATGTTTTGCAGATGGATGGAAGACTTCAGGAACCGCTTGATAACCAGATTGAACACATTTGCCATGTGGGCGCATGGCTCAGCCCTCCTTGATGCAGTGCCGACACAATGTTCTTCCCTTTGTCGGTCACCATGGTCCCGATTTGGAGTTGTCGCCGAGAAAACCAGGATTTGATTTCTTGATGAAGGACGTGGAGCAGTTCCTCTCCTGTGTGACTCCTGTGTTCGCCCAGGGAAATGAGGTGCAGAACAGAGTGACATCGCCATTCTCTGCACATTTGGTATGCTGGAGGGCCCCTATGAATTGTCCCTGCAGCGGAGGCTGAGGACACGGTGGAGGATGAGGAGGCCGAGGTGGACATTGTCTCAGGACCGACGTGGCAACATGGAGGCGGAAGCGGCGTCAACTGACCAAGTTGCTGGTGTGACTGTGCAGGAACCACATTCGCCCAGTTGGCCATGAAGGACATGCACTGTCCCTGACCGTAGTTAGAGCTCCACTAGTCAGCGCTGTTGTGCACTTTGGCAGACACCGACGGACTCAAGGACTGGCCCAACTTCTGTTCTACATGTGTTTGAAGGGCTGGTACTGCCTTTTTCGCAAAGAAATGATGGCTTGGAACTCTCCAACTCGGCTCGGCACAAGCCATCTGTTCTCTGAAAGGCGCAGAATCCACCACTTGGAAAGGGAGAGAAGGCAGAACCAGAAGCTGGAACAAGAACACATTCAGCTTCTGCACCCTTAGATGTGTGCACGCACACTGTTGTCTCTTGACAATCGTTTCGGTGGTCGATTACTGATGGAATGACTGACGAGGAGGAGGAGGAGGAGGAGTGGGAGCATCAGGACCAGCAGATGATGGGAAAGACAGACAGCTCCCTTCGGCTGAGGTGGTGGAACCTTGACTGCCTTAAACTGGTGCGTACCACTGGGTTATTCAGCGGTTTCTGCGTCCGGCTGGACCACCACATCGCAACCATGGTTCTCCCAAGCCACTATATGGCGACACTGCATATGCTGATGCAGGGCCGTAGTGCCAACATTGGCACCCTGGCCACTCTTCACCTTCTGCCCACAGATTCTACATATGGCCATGTTCACCTCCTCCGGCAGCTTAACAAAAAACTGCCACACCGCTAAGTACCCTCTTCTCCTGATGATGATGGAGCCCCTTGTGCACCCGGTTCCCAAGTCTGATCGGCTTCATCATCATCGAGTATTGTCTGCACTTCACTGATGTCCTCCTCAATGGTCTCTGGGTCAGGAGCCTGACCGCTTGCAACACCACCTCCTAAGCGACTCTCCTCATCACTTCTTGCCCGCCTAGTGGAGGAAGCAGCGGATAGCTCATCCACTTCTTGGCTGGGCAGTAGCTGCTGACTGTCCTCAAGTAGCTCATCCTTGCTGTATAGTGAAGCTGAGACAACAGCATAAAATACTTTTGTGGCTGAGGGAAAAGCAAAGGACAAAGGCAGGTTGAGGACAAGTGAGGGCACAAGGCCTACTCTCGGGCGATGCCAACTAATGGTTGTGTCTGACAAACCCACTGACTGTTGGCTGGGGTGTCTGATGTCACTTAGGATGAAGTGGATGACCGAGTTAACCAATCAAGAACCGCTGGGTTGCTGGTCAAGACACTACCGCCAGATGACATTGGGAGCTCAGGCCTCTCGCTGCGACTCCTGCTGCCCCGGCCCCTTACTCTGCTGCGGCCTCTGCATGTGCCAGAAATATTTAGGCCTCTGCCACCCCTCTGTGCATGGCCTTGCACTTCTTTGTCTGACATACTTTTAGCTGAACTAAAAAAATTTTAAGCAAATTAAAACACCCCTAAAGGTGACAAAAATATTTTTCTTTTTGTACTGAAATAGGCCACTAAATGCTTTCAACACAAATAACTGCAACAGTGAAGTGCATATATATTTTATCTTTCTGTAATGAAATAAGCCATTAAACGCTTACACCACAAATGCGTATATATTTTTCTTTCTGTACTGAAATAGGCCACTAAACGATTTCACCACATCGAACTGCAGAAGTGAGCTGCGTATATATTTTTCTTTTTGTACTGAAATACGTCACTAAATGCTTTTACCACATATAACTGCAGAAATGAACTGTGTATATATTTTTCTTTTTGTAATGAAATAAGCCACTAAACGCTTTCACCACATATAGCTGCAGAAGTGAAATGCGTATATACAGTATTTTTCTATTTGTGCTGAAATATGCCACTTAACGCTTTAGCCACAAATAACTGCAACAGTGAAGTGCATAGATATTTTTCATTTTGCACTGAAATAGGGCACTAAACATTTTCACAACATATAACTGCAGACGTGAACTGCATATATATTTTTCTTCTTGTACTGAAATAGGCCACTAAAAGCTTTTACCACAAATAACTGCAACAGTGAACTGCGCATATATTTTTCTTTTTGAACTGAAATAGGCCACTAAACGCTTTCACCACATATAACTGCAGAAGTTAAATGCATATATATTTTTCTTTTTCCACTAAAGGCTTTTAAACATAGCACTTGCACCCCAAGAACAAATTGCTGGAATGACAGAGCTGTATAATGGCTCTTTCGATCCCCAAATTATCTTTTCCTGCACTTTTCTAGCACTGCCCCTAGTGCCTTCTGACATCTCTCCCTGCACTAAGATGCTGTGAAATAATTCCTCCCTATCCCTTCCTTGCACTTATAAATCGTTTTTTCATTTTTTTATTTATTTTTTTCTCAATTCTCCTTCTCACGTGTTTCTCTGCTCTCAGAACTCTGGAAAAGGTCTGAATCCAAGATGGTTGCTGTATATATAGGGCTGTGACATCACAGAGCTGGCTGGCTACTGATTGGCTGCATGCATAACATAATGGGTCATCCCGCCTTACCAAAGTTCCTTTTCCTCACGCATGCATTTTAGGAAAAATTGTGATTCGTTACCACAAAACACGAGGAAATTTGCATTCATTGCAAATCAAATTTTTCCTGAGATTCGTAACGAATTCCACTTTGTTAGCTTTGATTCGCTCATCTCTAAATATAATGCCTATAACTATTTATATTGTATTTGATGTGACCTGTTATAAAGAATCAGGAATGCCTGTTTATTTATCATGTATCAGCCTTTATTAACATTCTAGTTGAAGGACCAGGCTTTGTCCGGGTATATTTCATCTATTTAATGTAATATTTGTGTGTCGTTAAACGATAACAGTGGCATCTACAGCATCCCGCCCCTTAACAGTGACCTGCACAGCCCCCCACCCCTTAACACTGACCCCCCACAGTGCCCCCTCCCTTAAATATGGACCTAAACAGCAGCCCACCATCTTTATCTTTGACCTTTACAGCAGCCTTCCCCTTTAACAGTGAGTTTAACAGCACACCACCCCCTTGACAGTGACCTCCACATGGGTCCTTCCCCTTAACAGTGGCCTTTACAGCAATCTGCTCTTTAACACTGACCTCCATAGCAGACCATTCCCTTAACTGTGACCTCCTCAGCAGCCTGCCCTTAGGGTGGCCAGAGGTCCAGTTTTAGGCCGGACAGTCTGGCTTTCAGACTCCATGTCCTCCGTCTGGCGCAGGGCCTGGACAGACACAGGGATGTCCTTTTGAACAGCTCACTCTCAGACAGCAGAACTGTAATGTCTGAGCATGAGCTGCATGGAGAAAGTCACACTCACTCCCACCCCTGCCGCTGACAGAAGTTGATTTTTAAATTCCGTCAGCTGTGTAGGGGGAGTCACTTAACCAGGTCAGGGTTGTGGCTTAGCGGGACCTAGAAGTTGATTGTTACCTTCATTTTCTCAATCCCTGTTGGCTAAATAGTGGGAGTAGGTGTGGCCTAACCAGATAGGGGGCGTGGCCTTATTAACAGCTTACCCCAAGACTGCACTGTCCTGTCTGAGAGTGAGCTACATAGAGAAAGTCATGTCCCTCCCACCTCTGTAGCTGACAGAAGTTGATTTTTAACTTCATTTTTTCAATCCCTGTTGGCTGAGTGGGAGTGGGCATGGTGTAACTGGATCAGGGGGGTGTCCTTTTGAACAGCTCACTCTAAGACAGAAGTACTGTGCTGTCTGAGTGTGAGCTGCAGGGTGAAAATCACCTTCCCTCCCATCCCTGCAGCTGACAGAATGATTTTTTACTTCTTTTTTTTTATCCCTGTTGGCTGAGGAGTGATAGGGGGTGTGGCCTAACTTGATCAGAGGCGTGGATTAGCAGGATATGGGGGAGGGGTTTCAAGGGTGACTTATATGGCCACCCTACCTGCCCCCTGAACTGTGACATCCACAGCACTCTGCTCCCTTAACAGTGTCATCCACAGAGTTGTTATGAAAACCTCAGGAAATAAGGTACTAAGTGCTATTAGGCCATGGCTTTAATTCAATAGCGATTATCCTGGTGACAGATTTCTTTTAAAGCTCATCTACAGCAGTGAAGAAACATGGCGGGGTTGTTATGGTTACCTGGAGTCAAACTGTGTGTATGGAGACTGCCAGCAAGCTTCTATTGGCTAATAAGGGTCATGTGACCAGGCTTCTATTGGCTAATGCATTTTTTTGAGAATATCTCAGGAACGGTACGTCCCAGAGAGCTGAGACCTGGTCTAAAGCCTTCCCGGACACCTAATGTACCCATGTGCCAAATTTTGTGATTGTAAATGTGACGGTGCGGATTCGTTTTGCAGACAAACACACATACATAGACACATACATACACACATATACTCAGCTTTATATATTAGATAATACAGAATTATGGGGAAAACTACATTGTAACATTTTCTTTAAAAAAATTACCATTTCGACTATTTTTGAAATATGCTCTGAAAACAGTGCAAGTTGGAATTTATCTAATATATAAAGCTGAATTTATGTATGAATGAATGTATGTATGTATATATGTATGTATATATGTATGTGTGTATATATGTATATGTGTATGTATGTGTGTACAGATGTAGCATGGTTAGCACTCCTTTTTTCTGAGATTTCTGAGTTTGGTTATCTAATCTAAGCAAACACCTTCAATTGCTTTTCAATGGCTTTTTTCTCAAGATAATGAAATGAGTTAAGAAAATTGAGTGGGAGTGCTAACCCTGCTACATCTGTATGTGCGTGTATGTATGTATGTATGTATGTGTGTATATATGTATGTATGTGTGTATGTGTATGTATGTGTGTATGTATGTATGTGTGTATATATGTATGTATGTGTGTATGTGTATGTATGTATGTGTGTATGTGTGTGTATGTATGTGTCTATGTATGTGTCTATGTGTCTATGTATGTGTCTGTGTCTATCTATGTGTCTATGTATGTGTCTATGTGTCTATCTATGTGTCTATGTATGTGTGTATGTATGTGTCTATGTGTCTATGTATGTGTCTATGTATGTGTCTATGTATGTATGTATGTATGTGTGTATGTATGTGTCTATGTATGTTTGTATGTATGTATGTGTGTGTGTGTGTATGTGTGTATGTATGTGTGTATGTGTGTGTATGTATGTATCTATGTGTCTATGTATGTGTCTATGTATGTGTGTGTATGTGTGTGTATGTATGTGTCTATGTATGTGTCTATGTATGTGTCTATGTGTCTATGTATGTGTCTATGTATGTGTCTATGTATGTGTCTATGTATTTGTCTATGTATGTTTGTATGTATGTATGTGTCTATGTATGTGTCTATGTGTCTATGTATGTGTGTATGTATGTGTGTATGTATGTAATATATAATGGAGAGTGAATCTGGATCGCACATCCTCAACACTATGCTT
The DNA here is from genome assembly GCA_033119425.1 of Bufotes viridis. NCBI lineage: Eukaryota > Metazoa > Chordata > Amphibia > Anura > Bufonidae > Bufotes > Bufotes viridis. The sequence continues at coordinate 11,564,770 of CM065590.1, forward strand.
TTGATGTAAAGACTGTCTCAGCATAATTACGTGGCATATCCGCCCAATTTGTAATACATTGTATGCTGTGCATAAGAGGCATTAGTTAACAGATTCACTCTCCAGTATATATTGTAATTACTTATTTCCTTTCCCCCCCCCCCCCCCCTGGTGTCAGCACTCCTCCCATTTGGACTAGGTGTTTTTAATTAGCCTTAGCTGCAAGGGGTTTATAAACTCCTACTATCTCTCAGATGCATTTCCTGGGGGTTGTGACTGGGTGAGCTCTTTGCACTCATTCACATGGTGCAGTACTGCGTGTCTGCCATTGCTGCCTCAGCGCTGTGCTGGCAGGGCGGTGGGTCCCAGAGCCAAGGAGGCTTTGCTGCACAGTGGGGTTGCTGTGTGGCTCCTGGGTCCCGCTGTCTGCTGCTGGTGCGGTGCTGGGCGCTGGTGGTCGCGCACAGACGGCTGCGCCATTTATAGGTTAGAGTAGTTTCCCACTTGCAGAGGCTTCCTTGTCGCGGTAAGTGGGCCTATGCTCTTTGATCAAACTGTAAACTAATGCCTCTTATGCACAGCATACAATGTATTACAAATTGGGCGGATATGCCTCGTAATTATGCTGAGACAGTCATTACATCAAAAGCATAGTGTTGAGGATGTGCGATCCAGATTCACTCTCCAGTACTACATTGTGTCTATGTATGTGTGTATGTATGTGCCTATGTATGTGTGTATGTATGTGTGTGTGTGTCTATGTATGTGCCTATGTCCGCTAAAGGAATCCGCACCGTCGCATTTACAATCACAAAATTTTGAACGGTCGCCTTCTGCGACTCGGGGAACTTTATTAACTATGTTTTGAGTGGAAATTTTAACCCCGCACTTTCCAATTATTTGCCAAAAAATGCTCTTAGTAACCTAACCGCCAAACTCCAGGAGCCATTGTCTGTTGTGGCAGTCAGCCTGGATATTTATCAGGTCGCATATGGCAACCAATCACAGCTCAGCTTCTATTTTGCTACAGGTCACTAATATGAGCTCTGATTGGTTGCTACAGGCAACAAAGGACATTCTTAGTATAAGACGCTTATGTGTGAGTAAATATGATTTCGATTGTGACGCTTATCCAACGTTGTAACTGACATGACCTTAAGTGTATGCTAATTCTGTGGGGTTTTATATACTGTCAATCAAAGACAATAATGCCCACATTTTAAGAAAGCGGGGCACTGTGAGGGAGATAGTTTTAAGGGGTGGGGGGCTGTGAAGGTCACTGTTAAGGGGGCGGGGTGCTGTAGAGGTCACTATTAAGGGGGATTCTGTTGATATATACCCGTGAGAAGCCAGGTCCTTCTGCTAATATATATATATGTTCCCACTGCAAAAGATGATCTTGTTGGGGTTTTGATTGAATCACTAGAAATAGGAATTAATAATGTGCCTGAGATGAAAACTCTTACACCCCAGAGTGCTGATACTTTATTCGCTTCCTAAGGTGCAGCAGACTTGAAGTCTGAGAGAGGGGGTATATTACAATCTTTTGCAATCTATTTGGATTCATTTCTACACAAAATGTTGGATACTCAAATTCCAAAAATTAAAAAGAAAGGGAATGAGACTCTTCTGTACTTTGACTGCTCAAAGTGTGAATACAGATATACATCAGGCAGACGCATTTTGTTCTGAAGATGATTTATTTCCAGTGTGGTGACGAGTTTTCCTTGCAGCTGTGGGGGACTTCAATAAAACTGAGGATAATTATGTTTTCATCTAGGTTTATAGAACATGTGAAATAATGGCTTAGACATATGGATGATACTGTATGTTTCTAGCATTGCCTACCTCAATGGCAGTAAGGCCCCATGCACACGACCGTTGTTTGTTTCCGCGTCTGCTCCGTTTTTTTTCACGGATTGGATGCTTCCCCATTCATTTCTAATGGGTCCGTCAAAAATGCGGATGGTCAACCGTTTGTGTTCCGCATCCGTGATCCGTGTTTTCATTCCGTCAAAAAAATAGTGGATGTCCTATTTTTTTCACGTTTGCGGACAAGGATAGGCATTTTTACAATGGATCCGTCAAAAAAAACGGTCCGTCATCCGTTTTTTTTGACGGACGCAAAATTTCAAGGAGGAGCGGACGCGGAGGCAGGCAACAGTCGTGTGCATGTAGCCTAAGGAACATAATACATTTATCCTTGAATGGAATGTACAATCCATCATTTTTTTTAATGTAAAAATATTTAGACAGACCATCTGTCCATCCATCTGATTCCACACATTTTTTGGAAGTTAATCTAAAAGTCAGTTTGTGGGAGTCAAGGGAAATGTCTATTAGAAAATATATTCCATGCAATTTCATTGCTGAATTTCTCCTTCATAGGTCTGTTGGAACAGTTCTTTGATTTTAATTCTTAGGCTACTTTCACAGTAGCGATATTCTTTTCCGGTATGGAGTTCCGTCCTAGGGGCTCAATACCGAAAAAAACTGATCAGTTTAATCCTAATGCATTCTGAGTGAAGAGCATTCTATTCAGAATGCATCAGTTCAGTCCCTCTTATGTTTTTTGGCTGGAGAAAAACGCAGCATGCTGCGGTATTTTCTCCGGCCAAAATTCCGGAACACTTGCCGGAATGCCGGATCCGCGCAGACCTTCACAAATTTGAAAAAGATGAATACCGGATCTGTTTTTCCGGATGACGACCGGAGAAACGGATCCAATATTGCAATGCATTTGTGAGACTGATCTGTCAGGCAGTTCCGGCAATGAAACTGCCTGCCGGAATCCAGCAACGCAAGTGTGAAAGTACCCTTAGTATAAAAGAGAATGTTAGATTCTCATGTGATACCAAGTATATGATGGAATATGTAGTATAGAGATTCTAGAGATTCTAGTTATAATCTGAAGGAAACAATAATGGTTTATCCAGCATAATTTTTATTTTGTACACAGGAGAACAATCTGACTGCAGTAATTGAGTTTTTCCTCTTAGGTATTCAAGTCAGCCAAAGTTTAAGAATTGTCCTGTTCTGTCTTCTCCTGGTGGTTTACTGTGGGACAATAAGTGGGAACCTCCTGATCATCACCCTGGTGTCCACCAGCAAGAACCTCCACACTCCAATGTACTTCTTCATCTCACAGCTGGCAATCAGTGACATCTTATTGACCACAGATATTGTCCCCAACCTGCTCAACATCCTACTGAATAATGGGGCGAGCATTTCTTTTATTGACTGTATTACTCAGTTTTATTTCTTTGCTGGTATAGAAACATTTGAATGTCTTCTTCTCACGGTGATGTCTTATGACAGATATGTGGCCATCTGTAATCCCCTCCGTTATACTTCCATCATGACAAGTGGACATTGTGTGATTTTGAGCATCATCTGTTGGTTGCTTGGGTTTTCTAGTATTTTGCTTTACATTATAACAATTCTAAAGCTAAATTTTTGTGGCCCAAACATCATTGACCATTTATTCTGCGATCTTCTTCCCTTAATAGACCTTGCCTGTTCTGACACTTATCTTGTTTACCTTGAAATGTATTTACTAAGTATTACAACCATCTTCATCCCAACCGCAATCATCGTAATGTCTTATACTAATATCATTTTAGCAGTCTTAAGGATCTCATCCAGTACTGGTAGACAGAAAGCCTTCTCCACCTGTAGTTCCCACCTCATTGTGGTCTCCATATTCTACTGGACAATACTTATTGTTTATGTTGTCCCAACAAAAGTCCTAACCCTCTCCACAAGTAAAATCCTTTCTCTTCTTTACACTGTATTTACTCCTTTCATAAACCCCATTATATACAGTCTGAGAAATAAAGACATTAAAAAAGCCGTGAAGGAAACATCTTATAAGTTTTCTCTATACAACACTGTGTTTTCAGTGTAGATATCGTAGACATAATCGTAACCATTTAAGAACAGGGCAATTTTTTTCAATCCCCCCTACAACTTATTTTTTTTTTTTTACTTATGCATTCACATTGCAGTATGAGTTACAAAGTTACATAATTACATAGATACATAGTTCATACGGTTGAGAAAAGACATAAGTCCATCAAGTTCAACCAAGGGATGGGTGGGGATGTGAATCCCAGAAGGAAGTGAATAAGAATTTGGGCTCATTCACACGACCATTGTTTTGGTCCGCATCTGAGCCGCATTTTTGAGGCTCAGGTGCGGACCCGTTAACTTCTATGGGGCCGCAAAAGATGCAGACAGCAATCTGTGTTCTGTCCGCATTAGTTGCTACTTTCCGTGGCCTCGCAAAAATTATGAATCATGTCCTATTCTTGTCCGTTTTGCGGACAAGAAAAGGCATTTCTATAAAGAGCCGTCCATTCTGTTCTGCAACTTGCGGAAGGCACGCGGGCGGCATCCGTGTTTTGCGGATCCGCAATTTGCTGATCGTAAAACACGGCACGGTCATGTGAACAAGCCCTTAAACCCTTTTTAAAACTGTCCACTGTTCCTGCTGTGACCACGTCCCGAGGAGTCTATTCCACAGATTCACAGTTCTTACAGTAAAGAAGCTTTAACGCTTCTGGAGACGGAACTTTTTCTTCTCGACTCGGAGGCAGCGCCCCCTTGTCTTATGAGGGCATTTAACATGGAACAATATTTCACAGTATTTTTTGTATGGCCCATTTATATATTTATATAGGTTAATCCTGTCACCCCTTAGACGTCTCTTCTCAAGACTAAATAAATTTAATTCTTTTAATCTTTCTTCACAACTAAGACCCTCCTTGCCCCTTATCAGTTTAGTCGCTCTTCACTGTACTTTTTACAGCTCCAGGGCATCCTTTCTATGGACTGGTGCCCGGACTGAACTGCATATTCCAGATGAGGCCGCATCAATGCTTTGTAAAGTAGTAATATTACATCCCTGCTCCGCAAGTCCATGCCTCGTTTAATGCATGACAATATCCTGGTAGATTTAGAAGCAGCTGATTGACATTGTATGCTGTAATTTAATCTACCAGCTACAAGGACACCAAAATATTTATTTATAAGTGACTATCCGAGTGTTACATCACCTAGAACATATGAAGCACGGATATTATTACTACCAAGATACAGAACTTTACACTTATCCACATTGAACCTCATTTGCCAAGTTGATGCCCAATCACTTAGAGAGTTCAAGTCAGCTCATATTTTATGAACATCTTCCATAGACTGCACAGTACCACACAGCTTAGTGTCATCTGCAAAAATAGAAATGGTGACTATAAATCTCGTCCTCAATATCATTAATAAATAAATAAATGATAGAGGTCCTAGCACTGGACCTTAGGGTCCCTTGGAGACCAGTCTGAAAAGGAATCATTGACCACAACTCTCTGGACACGGTCCTTCAGCCAGTTTTCAATCTAATTACAAACTATACTTTCCAAGCCTATAGCTCTATAATTACCTGTAAAGGACCTAGATCCTTTTATGTATAATATCGTTAACTGTACCAGTTCCTAAAGAATCTTTAAAAATTATAAACAGGGGCACGGTAATGACTTAACTGAGCTAGTTAAGCACTCTTGAGTGTGATCCATCTGGACCTGGAGCCTTGTTCACATTTACCTTATTTAGCTTATCTTGGACCATATCTACATTTAGCCAATTGAGTATATTACTGGGTGTACTAACAACCCCTGAACCACAGATATCAGCTCATCTCTCTTCAATGGTATATACAGAGCTAAAAAACCCATTTAGTAACTCTGCCTTTTCCTTATGTTCAATGACTACCCCCCATCCCTTTACTACTATTTTTGGACCTACCTGCTTTAACCTTGATTTTTTAGCATTTATATATTTAAAGAATGTTTTGGGATTTGTTTTGCTCTCTTTTGCCACTTCTCTTTTGTATTTTTGCAACTTTTTTCCCCTTTTTACAGATTTTATTAAGCCCTTGTAACCTTCAAACGCTACAGCTGACCCCTCAGATTTGTAATTTTTAAATACCTTTTTTGTTGTCTTTTATTGCCCTGTTTACAGTAGCTGTAAGCCATGGGGGGTTATGGCTTTTTTTTTTTTTTTTTACAGAAAAATCTGTATTTTCTACAGCTTGAAAAACAAGCCCTTAACCAGTCAATGGATAGAAAGAATGTATAGCTCTCTGAAGCCGGCAATGCAAAAAAAAAAAAAGTTCTAAAAAATACTTTTATTGTATTAGTAAAATATAAAATTAATAAAGCATAAAATTGTCACATGCTGTAAATTGGGTTATCAATGTAATCATTGTGCTCCACACACAATAAATATAATACATTTATGTTGTATGGATTACTGGGCAAAATCAAAATTTAAGAACACAATGTCTCATTATTTACATTTTTTATACAAAAATACCTTTAAGAACATGTAAGAAAGAAAAAAAATATTAAAATTTTTTACCAACTACCCTCCCCATCCCCCACTTCTCTCTCGCTCACGATAAAGGGAACACTTAACTAAGATGTGACTTTCATAGGTTCCATGTCTTTATAAGAACATATTTCATAATTTTATACAGCCCTCAATACACATAAGCGAACCTGTCGAGGTTTGGTTCAGATTTGACAAATTTTTTCAAAAACTTCACTTTGGAACTGAACCTGTTTGGCCCAAACTAGATTGTTTCCTGTTGCCCTGAAAATTGGTATATAACCACCTCTGGTCTCCTAGGATTTTTAGGAAAACATGTTATCTCTTTTCGTTAATTTTTTATAAATTTTTTCCCACTCCCTCCAAATGCTCTTGAATGTAATGACAGCAAAAGTAAATGATGTCTGAGTGACACTGGCATACTGTACATAGCTGATCAAGTGTTTTTTTTTCTTCGTCATTTTCCAAGAGCTATAACTTTTTTTATTTTTCCATCTATGTAGCTGTATGAGGGCTTTTTTTTATAGTACATGTTGTAGATATTAATGGTGCCATTTTGAGGGGAAACTGTAACTTACTTGTTAACTTTTATTATCTCGTTCTGTGGAAAAAATAAAAATAAACAGCAATAATGACACTGAGTTTTTGTTATAAATTTTGTGGCGCTCATTTCTTTGGCACAGATAGCACAATAACTTTATTTTATGAATTAATACAATTACAGAGATAACAAATACATTATTTTATTTTACTTTTTACCACTTAACTTAACACAAAAAAAAAAAAAAAAAATTAATTGCCATATTCCAAGATCCATAACTTTGTTATTCTACTTTCTACGGAGCTGCCTGAGGGCTTAATTTTTGCAGTATGACTCTTTCCATTGGTATGATTTTTGAGATGCGTAACACTTTTTGATTGCTTTTTATTACATTGTTTTGGTAATGACTAAGCATTATAGTTTTATAGAGCATTCACTGTACAGGATAATTTACATGATAGTTTTATTGTATTTTTGCGAACTTGGAATTTGGGCCCCTTTGCGCATTTTGGCTGCAACAAAGTGTCACACATGTGGTATCGCCGTACTCAGGAGAAGTAGGGCAATGTGTTTTGGGGTGCATTTTTACATATACCCATGCTGGGTGAGAGAAATATCTCTATAAATTGACAACTTTGTATAAAATTTTTTAAAAAGTTGTCATTTACAGAGATATTTCTCAGACACAGTATGGGTATATATAAAAATACACCCCAAAACACATTGCCCTACTTCTCCTGAGTACGGCGATGCCACATGTGTGACACTTTTTTGCAGCCAAAATGCGCAAAGGGGCCAAAATTCCAATGAGTACCTTTAGGATTTCACAGGGCATTTTTACGCATTTTTCTTCTCACACTTTAGGGGCCCCTAAAATGCCAGGGCAGTATAAATACCACACAAGTGACCCCATTTTGGAAAGAAGACACCCCAAGGTATTCCGTGAGGGGCATGTCGAGTTCACAGAATTTTTATTTTTTTGGCAGAAGTTAGTGTAAATTGATATATTTTTATTTTATTTTTGTTTTTCACAAAGTCTCATATTCCACTAACTTTTGACAAAAAATAAAATTTTACATGAACTCACCATACCCCTCACAGAATACCTTGGGGTGTCTTCTTTCTAAAATGGGGTCACATGTGGGGTATTTATACTGTCCTGGCATTTTAGGGGCCCCTAAAGTGTGAGAAGAAGTCTGGAATCTAAATGCGTAAAAATGCCCTGTGAAATCCTAAAGGTACTCATTGGAATTTGGGCCCCTTTGCGCATCTTGGCTGCAAAAAAGTGTCACACATGTGGTATCGCCGTACTCAGGAGAAGTAGGGCAATACGTTTTGGGGTGTATTTTTATATATACTCATACTTTGTCTGAGAAATATTGCTGTAAACGACAACTTTTTGAAAAATTTTATACAAAGTTGTCAGTTTACAGAGATATTTCTCTCACCCAACATGGTTATATGTAAAAATACACCCCAAAACACATTTCCCTACTTCTCCTGAGTACGGCGATACCACATGAGTGACACTTTTTTGCAGCCTGGGTGCGCAAAGGGGCCCAAATTCCAACGAGTACCTTTAGGTTTTACAAGGTTGCTCACAATTTAGCCCATCCCAAAATGCCAGAACAGTAAACACACCCCACAAATGACCCAATTTAGGAAAGTAGACACCCCAAGGTATTCACTGAGGGGCATAGTGAGTCCGTGGGAGATTTTTTATTTTTTTTTGCCGAAATTAGTTAGCAGAAATGGAAACTTTATTATTTTTTTCCCTCCGCGAATACTTTGCGGTGTCTCCTTTCTAAAATGGTGTCATTTGGGGGGTATTTATACTATCCTGGCATTCTAGCACCTGAAAATACATGACAGGTGCTCAGAAAGTCAGAGCTGCTTCAAAATGCAGAAATTCACTTTTTTGCACCATAGTTTGTAAATGCTATAACTTTTACCCAAACCATTTTTGATTAATAGCAAAAAAAGTAAAAATGTCAGCAGCAATGAAATACCACCAAACGAAAGCTCTATTAGTGAGAAGAAAAGGAGGTAAAATTCATTTGGGTGGTAAATTGCATGACGGAGCAATAAACGGTGAAAGTAGCGTAGTGCAGAATTGTAAAAAGTGGTCTGGTCATTAAGGGGGTTTAAGCTAGGGGGGCTGAAGTGGTTAAGGGGTGTCCAGCTGTTAATATGGATGTGCAACCTATAACAAACTCCCTAAGGAAATAAGGGGCTTATGCCTGTAAGATATATTTAAAAATCTGATTCTATTGAAAAAATACAGTAATCAATATTACAAATACATGATATATTGGACACAAAATCAGATAATAGAAAAATATCCCCAAAAAATGCTGTACTTTGTGCAAGGCCCTACTATTTGCACCATGCCCCCAAAAAGCTGGTATCACAAGTAAAATCAAATCTGAGTAATAATTCAATAATAATACAATATAACCCAGGGGGTCTAATACTCCTTGGTATATCAAAATACCTAAATGGGGAGAGCAATGCCCCCTCACTCCCTAATCAATGTAGAACTAAGGGGACCCAAAATGTATCACCATAATATAACAATGTAAAGATTATCTTTAAAGAGGACCTTTCACTGGTCCACAGTTTATTCGTCAAATGTATATACATACACAGGTTCGTCTGCTGTAGCCCCCGGTACCGGCGCTCGTGCTTCTGATAATTTTGCCTGGGGAGGAGACTTCTTCTTTTGCCCTGGGCGTCTCCTTCTCCCAAGGCTGGAGCGCTGGCAAATCGCAGCGCCCAGCTCATATTCAGGATATGAGCTGAGCGCTGCGATTGGCGTGGATCAACCAGGATTTCCACACACCAATGCCTGATGTATCAGGCTAGATCATCCATGGTGCCACACCAACCATTTGACAAAAGAGACCAGTTTCTTGTGGCCACCTTCCTCAGCTACTATTCTGATGCTGTTACCAGCCTGATGTCACACATCTGATGCCAAGTATTTCACCCACCATCTTCAGCGGCTAATGGTATTGCCACCCACCTCCACAGTATGTCACCCTGCCACTCTGTGGCCTCCTGATGCTGCCGCCATCTCCAGAATTTGTCATTGTGCCACTCTGTGGCCTCCTCCTGATGCTGCTGCCACTTTCAGAATCTGTCATTGTGTCGCACTGTGGTCTCCTCATGCTGCCGCCACCTCCAGACTCTGTCATTCTGACACTCTGGGGCCTCCTCCTGATGCTGCTGCCACCTCCATTCTCTGTCATTATGCCGCTCTGTAGCCTATTCATGCTGCCGCCACCTCCAGACTCTGTCTTTGTGCCGCTTTGTGGGCTTCTCATGCTGCTGCCACCTCCAGACTCTATTGTTGTGCCACTCGGTGGCTCCCTTATACTGCTGCCAACTCCAGACCCTGTTATTGTGCCACTCTGTGGTCTCCTCATGCTGCCTCCAACTCACAACTTGGTCATAGGGCCACCCTGCTGTTCCCACCTTCCGCACTTCATGACTGGTTCACTATTTTGGCTTTCAGCCTGGCTGACATTATCATTTATTTGACACTTCTTCTGATCTGTCAAAAGGAAGTAAAATCGAGATCCTGTCTGTGTAGCAGCTTTAAGGCCTGTATGGCCCCATAAGAATTGGCTTATGATTTGGTAGCCAAAAGCAGGAGTGGGTATAAAACACAGAAGACATGCAAATATTCCATTCACGTGTCATCTCTGTTTTAGAGCCACTAGTTTTTTGTTTTTTTTTGCCTTTAGCAATAATGATAGATTATTGAGCAAATGTTGATCGAGTAAAGTCTTATGCTCCACAGATAGGATCAATTTTTTCTGGAAAATACAAGACGCAAAGGAGAGCAGTAACATACTAAAACATAACTTTTAATAGTCTTTGATAAAATCTCATCAGAGAATATACGGGCCCCTTACAGCAAGTAATGACTGGGTTTGGGAGTGCAAGCGTGCTTGAACAGTCAAACTGACTGAATGCGCATGCGAAAAAATGTGTCCAGTAGTGCACTGCCAGTCCCAGTCACAGACACAAAAAACAAAAATCTAAAACCATACTAGTCCGTGGTTATTGACTAACCCAATGGCACATGAAAATACCACTTCAGATGGAAGAAAGAACATGCCCATTAGGGCTGTATGTGGAAATTTCTTACCAGTTGGGTGTAGACTCAGCTCTATTCACCTAGCCACAGATGAAGGGCCCAGCTGTGTTATTAGCAGAGGAGAGGTTTGCAGGTCAGGCACGGTGGATATCAGAGCACATACCAGATGACAAACTGTCCCTGTTCTGCCCTATTTGGCCTGCTTGACCCTCTATAAACTACTAACACGGGGTCCCTGCCCCACAAAGGGTGGCCCCATCTGGAACCTCACCCTACACTCAAGTCCCTACAAGTCCCTGCACAGGGTATCAACTAGGACTGAGGGTGAGTACTTACTAGGATGAGGTGAGGATAAGGAGAGGATGACTTTAGTATATTCACGTGTCACTCCTTCAAAGAAACTGGGCAATTTAAGTGCCGTATGACCGCCCTATATACCTATGCCACCCCAACAAGATTAGGCCATACGAAAAAGTGTAATAAAATAAATCTTTATTAGTATGTCATTAAAAATTGATAAGAAACATCAAATACATAGAATAGGACGAAGACTATCGCCCCTGTGAAAAAGCAGGAAGCGAAACGCGCGTTGGGGTTGTGAGGACGGCGTTCACCCCTACTTGGTTTGTATCTCTCCTTATGTGCACTTTTTGCCTTTTATGTAGTAATTCCAGTATGATTCTGTCGGCTTGGCTTTCCATCTGTTATATACTATACAGCTTTCCATTTGTGGGGAGCTTAGACTTATATGCTGGTTTCTGACCCTCCACCTTGTACCCGGTTATTTGTTCGGTTAGAATATTTTCTGACGAACATGACCCTTTAGGGATACCTGTAGGATTGGGGGTGATCATGATACCAGCATAACTGATTTTGGATGATGCCTTTTTTTGTAACCAATTTTGGTTTTATGTGGGAGAGATCCTCACCAGTAGGGGGGACACGCCCCTTCACTGTTTAGATAGTCTTCGTCCTATTCTATGTATTTGATGTTTCTTATCAATTTTTAATGACATACTAATAAAGATTTATTTTATTACACTTTTTCGTATGGCCTAATCTTGTTGGGGTGGTATATTCACGTGTCCCTGCGCATTTCTTCCGATGAATATATCTATTGGTCTTTATCGGAGATAAATAGATACATTAATATATCTATTGGTCTTTTTTAGAGATAAATAAAGACCATAAGAATCATCAGCGGACACAAGGGCTATATCATGAGCTGCCTCCTACTAGACGAAGGTGTGCAATAGGTTTAAAATGAGTGGAGCAGGCTCAAACCACATGTTGTGATGGTGTCACGGTGTCCGCAGAGAGCATATGGCATTAGTCCCGGACCTGGGCATAGAGAGCCAGACCACCACAGATGCAGCAATATGCCATGATAATATAGGTATCCTAGGAGGGGCGTATGGCCAAAATCCTGGACAGAGACTTCGGACGGAGGTAAGTCCTCACGTCTATAGCTAGAAGGCTAGACGCCCATAGACGTGCAAACTTACCTCTGTCCCCGGTTAGTGTTTTGCATCAGGATTTGCTCATGATTTAAAATACAAAAGCAGAAGTGGATCCAAAGCACAGAAGATATGCAAATACTTCCCTCATGTGTCATCATGTTTTGGACCTACTCTTGTTTTTTTTGGCCTTACAAATACTGATCACCTACTGATCAAATCCTGACCGTGTGAAAGTGTTTGCTCAAAAGACAGGATCTGTTTTTTGTTGGGTTGTTCTTCTGAACAAAATCAATGATGTCAACAATAACTTACTGCTGACATCCTCTCCAATCTGTCATGGGGCCACTACTTGCATCAGTGTGTTACACAACAGCTTCTCAAACAATCTATGTGGAAACAGGAGACAGTGTTAAATGAGACAGCTCTTTCACTCTACAATGGAGTTTGAGTGGGTAGCACAATAGCTTATCTATCAACCAATGTGGACACTCCAACAACAGTGAGGTGAGACTGTCCTTTAACAGTTTGGTAGAATCAGTGTGTAACACACCAGGTTCTCTAGCAATCTGTGTGGAAACAGGAGACTGTGTAAAAAGAGATCGCTCTATAGTAGAATCTTGGGCCACTGCATGGTTCTGTACATTATACCTGACGCAAACATTGACCTGTAAGGCTGAGTTCACATTACAGTTATTTTGTCAGTTAATTCCTGCAGTTACTGTTTAGTGATGTCGCGAATATAAAATTTTCAGTTCGCGAACAGCGAACGCGAACTTCCGCAAATGTTCGCGAACAGGCGAATCGGCGGGACCGCCATAGACTTCAATAGACAGGCGAATTTTAAAAACCAAAGGGACTCTTTCTGGCCACAATAGTGATGGAAAAGTTGTTTCAAGGGGTCTAACACCTGGACTGTGGCATGCCGGAGGGGGATCCATGGCAAAACTCCCATGGAAAATTACGTAGTGGACGCAGAGTCGGGTTTTAATCCATAAAGGGCATAAATCAACTAACATTCCCAAATTGTTTGGAATAATATGCTTTAAAACATCCAGTGTGTGTATACGATCAGGTATGATGTTGTATCGATCAGGTAGTGTAAGGGTTACGCCCGATTCTCAGACATTGACAGACCAAACTCCTCTTTTAATGCACCGCAAACAGTTCATTTGCACAACCGCAAACTCCCCATTTGCACAAGGTTGGATACCAAGCTAGCCACGTCCCGGTGATGTCATTGAAGGTTTCTTCCTCCACCCAGCCACGTACAACACCAAGGGTCCCCGAAAGGTCAATTGAATTGATTTTCGAACGGGGAGATGGTTAAAAAAACGCTGGCTCCCTCCCCTTTGTTTTAATCCACGGTCACTGCGTCTGCGCTGTGCAATTTACTCTCACACCCGATATGAGTGGTATTTTCTGTAGTACTATTCTCATCAGTTTAATCCCTCTAACGTCCCCAATCTGGGGGCCATTTATTAAATAGATTTTTCGAACGAGGAGATGGTTAAAAAAATGCTGGCTCCCTCCACTTTGTTTTAAACCACGGTGACTGCGTCTGCGCCGTGCAATTTACTGTCACACTCGATATGAGTGGTATTTTCTGTAGTATTATTCTCATCAGTTTAATCCCTGTTACATCCCATATCAGGGATTGCCTTTTGTGAAAAAAAATTTAGGCCTGGTACCTTCGACTGCCTTCACAATGACAGACCAAACTCTCATACACCAAACTGAATTGATTTCAGGAACCGGGAGATGGAAAAAGCAGCTTGGTCGGTCCTCATACTCCCAAATTGGGGCACTGCGCGTGCACAGAGCAATGTGCTGTGACACCCTATATGAGTGGTGTCTTAACTAGTACTATTCCTATCAGCGGCGGGCGGGTGCGTGGTAACTTGAGAGCAGGTGACCAAAGCTGAGCTGGAGGAAGATGGTGCGTCAAGGTTCTTAGCGGAAGCTGTTGAAGATTGGGTGTCCTGTCTAAGCCAGTCAACTACGTCCTCAGAATTTTTCGGGTTCAGAGTACATGGCCTCTGAACACTAGGCATTATTCCAGGGACAGTGGAAATCACAGCACCACGACCACGACGGCCCCTGCGGGGTGGCCTGCCTCTGCCTGTCATTTTTTTCGATAAGTGGTACTGTGCCACCCTGTATCAGTGGTGGGCACTGGCAGTGGGCACACTACAGTCTGTGGAAGTGGGCCTGACACGCACTGGCAGCAGGCAAGCAACTGAAATTAGACTAATGTGTAAAAATGAAATGCCTTATTTATCGGCAAGCTACTGTGCCACCCGGTATCAGTGGTTGGCACTGGCAGTGGGCATACTACAGTCAGTGGAAGTGGGCCTGACACGCACTGGCAGCAGGCAAGCAACTGAAATTAGACTAATGTGTAAAAATTAAATGCCTTTTTTTATGCAAAGTCCTGTGCCAGCCGGTATGAGTAGTGGGCACTGGCAGTGGGCACACTACAGTCACTGGAAGTCAGCCTGACACACACTGGCAGGCAACTAACCTTAGATTAAAGTGTAAAAATGAAATGCCTTTTATTGATGCAAAGTCCTGTGCCACATGGGATGACAGGGGTGGGCACTGGCAGTGGGCACACTACAGTCAGTTGAAGTCGGCCTGACACACACTAGCAGCAGGCAAGCAGCTGAAATTACACTAAAGTGCAAAAATTAAATGCCTATTTTGATGCAAAGTCCTCTGCCAGCCGGTATGAGTGGTAGGCACTGGCAGTGGGCACACTACAGTCACTGGAAGTCAGCCTGACACACACTGGCAGGCAACTAACCTTAGATTAAAGTGTAAAAATTAAATGCCTTTTTTTGATGCAAAGTCCTGTGCCACACGGGATGACAGGGGTGGGCACTGGCAGTGGGCACACTACAGTCAGTGGAAGTCGGCCTGACACACACTAGCAGCAGGCAAGCAGCTGAAATTACACTAACGTGTAAAAATTAAATGCCTTTTTTTATGCAAAGTCCTGTGCCAGCCGGTATGAGTGGTGGGCACTGGCAGTGGGCACACTACAGTCAGTGGAAGTCAGCTTGACACACACTGGCAGGCAACTAACCTTAGGTTAAAGTGTAAAAATTAATTGCCTTTTTTTGATGCAAAGTCCTGTGCCACACGGGATGACAGGGGTGGGCACTGGCAGTGGGCACACTACAGTCAGTTGAAGTCGGCCTGACACACACTAGCAGCAGGCAAGCAGCTGGAATTACACTAAAGTGTAAAAATTAAATGCTTTTTTTATGCAAAGTCCTGTGCCAGCCGGTATGAGTGGTGGGCACTGGCAGTGGGCACACTACAGTCAGTGGAAGTCAGCCTGACACACACTGGCAGGCAACTAACCTTAGATTAAAGTGTAAAAATTAAGTGCCTTTTTTTGATGCAAAGTCCTGTGCCACACGGAATGACAGGGGTGGGCACTGGCAGTGGGCACACTACAGTCTGTGGGCCTGCAGCTCCTCACACACAGGCAGGCCAGGCAACTGCAATATGTATATAAAGGAAAAAAAAAAAGCTGACTAATGTTGCAGCCCTAAAAAGGGCTTTTTGGGGTGCTGTCAGGACGCTGTCCTTACAGCAGAGATCAGATAAGTCTTTCAGGACTGGAGTGGACACTGAATACACTAGCCTAGCTATCGATTGCCCTATTAAATCAGCATCAACTACACTCTCCCTCCTCTCACTAAGACTGCAGCTTCAGAATGAATCTAAAATGGATGCTGTGCAGGAGGTGGGAGGGTCTGGGAGGGAGGGTGTGCTGCTGATTGGCTGGAATGTGTCTGCTGACTGTGAGGTACAGGGTCAAAGTTTGCTCAATGATGATGTATAGGGGGCGGACCGAACATCGCATATGTTCGCCCGGCAGAGGCGAACGCGAACAAGCTATGTTCGCCGGGAACTGTTCGCCGGCGGATAGTTCGGGCCATCTCTATTACTGTTAGGTGAGCCAAAATCGGGATCCAAGAAAGGACTAGCTATGCATGTTGCTGCAATGCACAGTGATGTACACTAACATTTACTCTCCTTGCAGGATAGGATATGGCTGATTTAAGGTGATTTGTGACAAAGTAATTCAGAACAAAGATAATTTTTCTGGAAAAGAAAACTTCGCTCATCTCTAATAAATACATAATAGTATTAATTAGAGACATCTTAAACATAATAGTTAACAACATATATTAATGCCTACCATAAATATATAGCAACATTTCATGTGTATATGTTCAGTGCAATATTTTAAAAAGTGCAAAGTACTACATATATGAACAACACATAAGTGTTAAATAAACAATACCATATACTACAATGTACTATACAAATAGTCCATGATGTTTCTCATATCATATTTTTCCTTCCTTGCTGAAAGTAGAGTTTTCTCACTTCATTTATTGAGTCAAAGCCTGGCATGCATTCATTGAGTCTTCTGAAGGAAATGTTCCTCACGGCAGTAAATGTAAAACATCACAGCGAGAATTGCACCTCATCCTCCAGGGTTCCTCAGTCACGCCATTGCCTACAGATTCCAGTATGTGGATGTTATTCCTTTTGTTTGTTGTGGTCTTGTAGCATTTCCAAATATATGGCCAGGATGTATTCTTTCTGCAGTGACCGTGAGTTTCTTGGAAGTTTTATGTTGTTCCTCCAGACACCTTTACGTGTCTCTACAGAACTTTTACAGAATGGTGGTCTGGATTTTCATCTTGTTCATTCTGTTATGACTAGGTTTTTGCCAAGCAGTGATACAATGGATCGATCAATGCACTAGGTTTGACATACATTGGTCTGCTTTTCTGTATACAAAGCCATGATGACTGTGCACACTCCTGTATTGTTCATTGACTTGGAAAAGTTGCTTCTACAATTCATCATGATGGAAGACTTCTGCTGTACTCTCATTTTGAAATGTCTGGGTATATGACAGGGTCCCAATTAGATATGAGCAAACTACTTGAGATTCTGTTCAGGTTCTCTTAATTTTTGAAAAAGTTTGGTTCGGACCTGTATCGATTTGGACAATACCAAAGTTGCTCCAATTGCCCTGAAAATTGGTATATACCAAGCTCTAGTCTCCTATGACTTAGAATTTTTAGGAGAACTTGTTATTAGTGATGAATGGCATAGTCAATATTCTAATTCGCAATATTTTGCAAATTGTTGGCCGAATATTCGCCATAAATTCGCAAATTCGAGAATTCGGGATCTCCAGTCATTATTTACTTGACTGAGAAAATTGGCAATGTAATATTTTCGCGATAAAAATTTGTGATTAGAATATTCACGATCAACACTAAGGGGTAGTAGGCAACTTTCCTATTGGTTGCTAGGGATGTTGCTGGGAAGTGATGATATTTGCGATAAATTCACGATAAATTCGCGATTAGAATATTTGCAATCAACACTATTCGCAAATACTAATACATAGCACTATATTCTAAATATTTGCAAATTCTCAAAGTGGCGATATTCGCAATTAAAATTTGCGATTCGAATATTTGCGCTCAACACTACTTGTTATGTCTTCATTTATATTTTATGATTTTTTTCTTTTTACCTCACACCTCCACCTCCCCAAGCACTCGAACGCAATGACAGCAATAGTAAAGGATTTCTGAGTGACACACATAATTATGGGTAAGCGCATGTTTGACGGCATTAACCTACAGTATATTTAAAAAAACACTGTGCCAACACATCTGCTATGCTTTTTCATATTCCAAAGCTACCAAAAATTGAGGGACAGGTGATATTTAAACACAGTGTTGTTGTGAATGGGCCTATAAGTTAATTGGGAGCAGCAACAGTGCAGTGTGGATGTGGAAAGGGTATGGATATAATAGAATGTTACAATATTAATGGTAGCAGTAGCATCACAGCATGAAACATACAAGACAGTAGGTCGGCTGTCAATGGGTAGTAGTAGTAATAATAATGGTAGTAGTGGTGGTAGTAGTGGTGGCAGTGGAAGTAGTGGCAGATGCTTTGTGTTAATAGTGGTCTCAGTAGGGAATTAGCAGAGAGGAGCAGCAGCAGCCGAGGTGGCATTGGCAGCAGCATGATGAAGGCAGCAGCAACCTTATGGAAGATGATCATAGGCACAGGCAGCAGCAGTGGCATGAAGGTGGTAGTGGCATGATGGAGGTAGTACTAATAGCCATACAGAACATGATAATTGTCAGGCCACATAATGGCAGTGGTGGAACGATGGAGGCAGCAGCAACCTACAGAGCATGATGGTCAGCAGGCTGAAGCAGTGACATGATGGTGGCAGCGCCATGATGGAGGCATGCAGGCAAGCGGCAACAGTGGCAAGATGCGGCACCATCAGCAAGGCCAGATTCATCATCCAGATGAGTGTGAAAATTCTCCTGAATCCAGGCTTGATTTATTTTGACAAAAGTGATATTTGGACACTGGCAGAGTACAACTTGTCACCACACCCCCCTCAGAACTGAAAACACTCTCTTAGATGACACTGGAGGCTGGCAAGAAAGAAGTTGGAGAGTGTGCTGTGCCATTCCGGGCCACTGTTTCAGTCTGCCTGCCCAGAAATCCATAGGGTAAGGGAACAGGGTATCCACCAGAGACTGGCCAGAGTTTAGGTAGGCCTAAAGCTGGATGTTGAGGCGGAAGCTGTTGGCTTGCTGACTGGCCTAAGTCTGGAGCAGTATGTGGGAAAACTGCTGGATAATTTTGAGGAGATTGAAAAGGCTGCCGCTGTGATTTCTTCGGCTTGTGGCGATGGGAGGAAGGTGACTAAAACAATCCTCCATTTTGCTTTGATGATGAGGGTCTAAAACCATGGCTATCCAGTAATGATCAGTCTGCTTGATGTCAACAATACACCTGTTGTTGTGTAAGCAAGTGAGCATACATGTCGTCATTCTAGCCAGAATATTCTCAACTCTCTCAACTCTTCCCCCCATTGAAACGATTGTGTGTTGTGGCCGATGTCATCGTAATGACTCATGATCATCATCCTCTTGCTCCTCCAACTCTGACTCTTCTTCCTCGTTGATTGGCAGCACCTCCTTCTTCTCCTCCAAGGGAGTTTCTCATTGTGGGTCGTTAACAGCTACAGGACGGACAGCAAGATGTGTTAGCTGTTCTCCTATCTTCCCCATCCCAACTTGTTGCATGAGCATCAGCATCCCTTTAAAAATACATACTGTTTGAGGGGGATGAGGGACAACTGCAGCATGAACGGCATGAGCTGCCACTGCCCAACCTAGAAACAACACATTTACCCTGCGGAGGAAGTCTTGTGCATGACAAAATCATTCACGGCTTTCCGTTGTTCATTCAGATGCTCAATCCCTTGCAATGTAGAATTCCAATGAGTTAGAAGATCTCAGATTAAGTGGTGTAGCTGCAGACCTCTCTGACACTGCAAGAGCAGGATAGTGTTTCTCACCACCTGAAAATGGTGGAAAAGAGGGAAATACTCCTGGATATTGCCAGGACCTTGCACAAGCCAGTGCACAAGTCCATGCAAGGAGCATGTGTTATTTATCCCAGGTTCAGGGCAGCCACAGTCCACCTTGCCCAGTTGAGGTTGGCAGGGTGACAGTCAGCAAGATGTTTGCTGCTTGATGTACTTTAGCAACTGGTCATCTGTGTCGCTTCTCTTGCCTGACTTGACACATGTGATAGGAAAGAGGCGGAGTATGAGCGACATTGTGTCCTGCCACTGTTGGGTATGGGACTGTATTAATGAAGATGGGGGACGCAGATAAGTGCCTCCTGTGGGAACTAGTCTGATTATATCATGGAGGGGGGGGGTCTAAAGGAGCTGGCCATGATGCTGCGGTGCTGCCTCTCCATTGCTGCAAAAAATATTGACCCAGTGGGCTGTGAAGGACATGTACTGTCCCTACTCATAAGAGTTGCTCCAGCTACCAGTCTTTCCACGATCCGCTGTCATTTACCCTATGGCTTCAATATCCAGACTATATCACCTACAAGCTGGACTTACACACCTACCAGCCATCCGTCAATGTCATATCAGGCATCTCTGTTGTAGTTCTATCAACAAATCATCGTTCCTAAACACCCCTAAACAATCAACCGAACAATCAACCATTTCCCCCCCCCCTTTTTCAGTTTATCACTCTTCGTTAAGAAGAAAAGGAGGCTTTAAAAATTCCTTTGTTAAGAAGAAAAGGAGGCTTTAAAAAAATTGGAAAAAAATTAAAGTATTGTTATAAAGACGGTGGATAAGGGGGATGGGGTGGTAATTATGGATGTAGATAAATATCGGTAAAAGCTCGGTTTTCCTTCCTTTGAGGGATATCTGGCTTTCATTGTGTTGTAGACCCATAACTGGGGCTCCACATTTATTTTGCATATTCCTGTTTCCCAGGGAGCTTTGCACTTCGGATTGCTATGTAGATAAATATGTAGCAGAAATGGAAAAGTTGTTATCAGATAAGGGCAGATAAGGTTTTGAATAAAAACCCTGTAAATGATTATATAAAAGGAATTAGAAGTGATACTTACAGAGGGTCTACAAAAAGGCATCCTAAATAAAAAAGAGTTCAAGTACCTCTATATTAAACACCCCATAACCCCAGTGGTGAATTTCCTACCGAAAATACAGAAAAGTTTATCAAACCCACCTCGAAGACACATTGTTTCGGGTCTATAATTTGTAGGATATCAGAATATATTGACTTTTTCTTGCAGAAATATGTTGCCAAGGTGCCCTCATATCTAAAAGACTCAAGCAGTGTGGTGAATCTGGTTAGAAATATGGAAAAAAGTGGTCTGGATTTTTGGATGGCCACAGTAGATGTTGCATCTTTATATACTTGCATCCCAAAGGATCTTGGTCTCAGAGGGGTAGAGGAATCTTTAAAATAAGATTTACAAATGAAGGAAGAGCAAAGGAAGTTTGTTCTGGACTGCGTCGACTTCTGTCTCTCCCACAATTATTTTCTTTTTGATGATGTTTTTTATCTGCAGTTTTCAGGTGCAGCGATGGGGGTGAAATTCGCCCCAAGCTTTGCAAATCTTTTCATGGCATTGTGGGAGAGAGAGAGGATCGACCCAGTATTGAACAAAAATTCGGAAGGTGGGAAATTAATCATTTATAGATGATTGTCTGCTTTTGTGGGAGCAAGATAAAAAGGGCCTTGAAAAATTCCTATAAGATATTAATGTCAACACATATAGTTTAAAATTTACCAGCTACATCAGTGCCACCTTTGTAGATTTTTTGGACCTCACCATCTATATAGAAGATAAACATCTTAAAGCAAAAACCTTTTTTAAAACTACGGATGTTAATGCATATATTAGCTTAGATAGTTGCCATTACCAACCATGGCTTAAAAATGTCCCTAAGAGTCAATTTAAACAGATCCGTAGGAACTGTACGGAAATGGAAAAATACAGGGAGCAAAGTCAGGTGATAAAAGAAAGGTTCATTGAAAAGGGGTATGAAGAAGACACTTTAGAGAAATGTAGGAGAGTGGTGGAAGAAGATAGTAACATAAGGGGAGATATAAAAGAGACTCAGAAGGATTTCAGGTATATCTTTTTGACATAATATAACACAAAAGCTGGACTAATAAAGAATATGATTAATAAGCATTTGAACAAAAAAGGATCCCACTATAGGGAAGGAAATACGGGATAAACCACCAGTAGTATTTAAAAAAACTGGAAATTTATGTAACTATTTGGTGCATAGTGCTAGCTTTGCGCTGGCAAAAAAGCAAGCAGGTCATTAGAAAACGTGGTGTGATGTTTAACAAGCAGGATATGATTAACCCATATGCAGTTGTGCATGTATATAGGGGAGCACATCCTGCACTTGTAGTCCGTTGCTAGGGGCAATCAACAGCAAAAAATGCAGACAATGGAAGATGCCAGCAACGGACTACAAGTACCACAATAAC
The DNA here is from genome assembly GCA_033119425.1 of Bufotes viridis. Taxonomy (NCBI): domain Eukaryota; kingdom Metazoa; phylum Chordata; class Amphibia; order Anura; family Bufonidae; genus Bufotes; species Bufotes viridis. Next base: position 11,587,162 of record CM065590.1, read on the forward strand.
CATCCTACATACGATAACGATAATGTGGATGTGGAGAACAATCAAAAACATAACCATAGCAAAGGCAGGTGCACTCTGCGGCAATACTAAACCCTCACACTGATAAAATTGAGAGGTTAGTTCGACATATCCTACTAGGAGGACATATCTTAAGCTCGGACACCACGGCAAGGTCTCTCAAGTAGCCTGAGGCCCTACAACTCAACCTACCTGTGCCATATGGAGCGATACAAGGGGCCGTTGGGCACCTGCCTTTGCTATGGTTATGTTTTTGATTGTTCTCCACATCCACATTATCGTTAAAGGATAGATTATTTTCTGTGGTGAAATTCAATTGCCAAAATAGCAATCCCCTAAATCTGGTGTCCCAGCAGTGGCTGGCAAAGTATAATAGTGTCCGCCAAAGGATAAATAATTTTCTGGGGTGAAATTCAATTGCCAAAATAGCAATACCATAAATCTGGTGTTCCAGCTGTGACTGGACAAGTTTAATAGTGTCCGTCATAGGATATATTATTTTCTGCGTTGAAATTTAGTTTCAAAAATAGAAATACCGTAAATCTGGTGTTCCAGCTGTGGCTGGACAAGTTTAATAGTGTCCGTCACAGGATATATTATTTTCTGGGTGAAATTCAATTGCCAAAATAGCAATACCCTGAATCTGGTGTTCCAGCTGTGACTGGACAATTTCCCTAGTGTACATCAAAGGATATATTATTTTCTGGGGAGAAATACAGTTGCAAAAATAGAAATACAGTAAATATGGTGTTCCATCTGTGGCTGGACAAGTTTAATAGTGTCCGTCACAGGATATATTATTTTCTGGGTGAAATTCAATTGCTAAAATAGCAATACCCTGAATCTGGTGTTCCAGCTGTGACTGGACAATTTCCCTAGTGTCCGTCAAAGGATATATTATTTTCTGGGGTGAAATACAGTTGCAAAAATAGAAATACAGTAAATCTGGTGTTCCAGCTGTTGCAGGCCTAGTTTAAATCTGTCTGTAACAGGGTATATTTTTTTCGGGGGTGAAACTTAATTGCCAACATAGCAATACCCTGAATCTGTGTTCCAGCTGTTGCAGGCCTAGTTTAAATCTGTCTGTAAAAGGGTATATTTTTTTCTGGGGTGAAATGTAATTGCCAAAATAGCAATACCCTGAATCTGGTGATTCAGCTGTTGCAGGCCAAGTGTTAATCTGTCCGTAAAAGGAAATGTTACACTCAGCGTGCATCTCCAAGTATATTTCTTTCGGTAAAAGGGTAAATTACAAAAAGTGTTACATTACAATTGCTGAAAGCATAATCCTGTAAATCTGCACGCACTATTGTGCATCTCATAGTGTATTTCTGTCTTTAAAAGGGTATATTACACTTAAGGTGTATATACAAGTGCTGAGAGGGTCATCCTCAACAACTTCACACTCTACCGTGCATCTCCAAGTGTATTTCTGTCTGTCAAAGGGTATATTACACAAAGTGTTAAAATGCAATTGCTGAAGGCATAATCCTACATATTTTTTCACACGCTACTGTGCATCTCCAAGTGTAAATCTGTCCCTAAAAGGATACATTTCATCCAGGGCCTAAATATTAGGCCTACTATTGATATTCCCCTAAATTAGTGGTTACTGCTGTGCCTGGATTAGTGTAATATGGTACATATAAAAATAGGCAGATAGTGTTAGGTGCCTGTAAAAAAAAGGCCTGAATTTGAAATCAATACATTGGGCCAAATATTATTTTTCTTATTGTGGTGCTTGGTGAACGGTAACAATGAGGAAAACATCTAGTAAGGGACATGGACGCGGTCGTGGTGGTGTTAGTGTACCCTCTGGTGCTGGGAGAGGAGGACGTGGCCATTCTGCCACAGACAAACGTCTTAGTGAACCAACTACCTCAGGTTCCAGTACCCGCCAGAATTTACAGCGATATTTGGTGGGGCCCAATGCTGTTCTAAGGATGGTAAGGCCTGAGCAAGAACAGGCGCTAGTCAATTGGGTGGCCGACAGTGGACCCAGCATGTTCACAACATTATCTCCCACCCAGTCTTCTGCAGAAAGCGCACAGGTGGCACCTGAAAACCAAGCCCATCAGTCTGTCACATCACCCCCATGCATATCAGGGAAACTGTCAGAGCCTCAAGTTATATAGCAGTCTCTTATGCTGTTTGAAGACTCTGCTGGCAGGGTTTCCCAAGGGAATCCACCTAGCCCTTTCCCAGTGGTGGAAGACATAGAATGCACTGATGCACAACCACTGATGTTTCCTGATGATGACATGGGAATACCACCTCATCGGAGTCCGCACGTCTTTGATGATGACGAAACACAGGTGCCAACTGCTGCGTCTTTTTGCAGTGTGCAGACCGAACAGGAGGTTAGGGAGGAAGACTGTGTGGAAGATGATGCAGGGGACGATGAGGTCCTAGACCCCACATGGAATGAAGGTTGTGCCACTGACTTTCATAGTTCAGAGGAAGAGGCAGTGGTGAGACCAACCAACAGCGTAGCAAAAGAGGGAGCAGGGAGCAAAAGCAGAACAGCCGCCGCCAAGAGAGTTCGCCTGATACTGGCCACCGTCACCAGGGACCGAGCACCCCAAAGGCAGCTTCAAGGAGTTCCCTGGCATGGCACTTCTTTAAACAATGTGCTGACGAAAAGACCCGAGTGGTTTGCACGCTGTGCTATCAGAGCCTGAAGCGAGGCATTAACGTTCTGAACCTTAGCACAACCTGCATGACCAAGCATCTACATGCAAAGCATGAACTGCAGTGGAGTAAACACCTTAAAAACAAGAAACTCACTTATGCTTCTCCTGCTCCCTCTTCTGCTGCTGCCTCGGCCTCTTCCTCCGCCTCGGGAGGAATGTTGGCACCTGCCGCCCACCAAACAGAGGATGTGCCACCGACACCACCACCTCCGTCACCAAGCATCTCCACCATGTCACACGGTAGCGTTCAGCTCTCCATCTCACAAACCTTGGAGAGAAAGCGTAAATTCCCACCTAGCCACCCAATGGGCACTGGGCCTGGATGACAGCATTTCAAAACTACTGGCCTTTGAAATGCTGTCATTCAGGCTGGTGGACACAGACAGCTTCAAACAGCTGATGTCCATGGCTGTCCCACAGTATGTTGTTCCCAGCCGCCACTACTTCTCCAAGACAGCCGTGCCTTCCCTGCATAACCAAGTATCCAATAAAATCAAGTGTGCACTGCGCAACGCCATCTGTGGCAAGGTCCACCTAACCACAGATACGTGGACCAGTAAGCACGGCCAGGAACGCTATATCTCCCTAACTGCACACTGGGTAAATGTAGTGGCGGCTGGGCCCCAGGCGGAGAGTTCTTTGGTGCACGTCCTTCCGCCGCCAAGGATCGTAGGGCATCATTCTTTGCCTCGTGTAGCCTCCTCCTCCTCTGCTTCCACCTACTCATCCAGTCAGCCACATACCTTCACCACCAACTTCAGCACAGCCCAGGGTAAATGTCAGCAGGCCATTCTGAAACTCATATATTTGGGGGACAGGCCCCACACCGCGCAGGAGTTATGGCGGGGTATTAAACAACAGACCAACGAGTGGTTTCTGCCGGTGGGCCTCAAGCCCGGCCTGGTGGTGTGCAATAATGGGCGAAATCTCGTCGCAGCTCTGGGACTTGCCGGTTTGACGCACATCCCTTGCCTGGCGCATGTGCTGAATTTGGTAGTGCAGAAGTTCATTCACAACTACCCCGACATGTCAGAGCTGCTGCAGAAAGTGCAGGCCATCTGTGCACACTTCCGGCGTTCACATCCTGCCGCTGCTCGCCTGTCTGCGCTACAGCAGAACTTTGACCTTCCCGCTCACCGCCTCATATGCGACATGCCCGCCAGGTGGAACTCCACCTTGCACATGCTGGAGAGACTGTGCGAGCAGCAGCAGGCCATAGTGGAGTTTCAGCTGCAGCACGCACGGGTCAGTTGCACTGCGGAACAGCACCACTTCACCACCAATGACTGGGCCTCCATGCGAGACCTGTGTGCCCTGTTGCGCTGTTTCGAGTACTCCACCAAAATGGCCAGTGGCAATGACGCCGTTATCAGCGTTACAATACCACTTCTATGTCTCCTTGAGAAAACACTTAGGACGATGATGGAAGAGGAGGTGGCCCAGGAGGAGGAGGAGGATGAGGGGTCATTTTTATCACTTTCAGGCCAGTCTGTTAGAAATGGCTCAGAGGGAGGTTTTTTGCAATAGCAGAGGCCAGGTACAAATGTGGCCAGCCAGGGCCCACTACTAGAGAACGAGGAGGATGAGGAGGAGGTGGAGGAGGATGAGGATGAAGCAGGTTCACAGCGGGGTGGCACCCAACACAGCCCAGGCCCATAACTTGTGCGTGGCTGTGGGGATATGGAGGACGATGACGATACGCCTCCCACAGAGGACATCTTGTCCTTACCTCTGGGCAGCCTGGCACACATGAGCGACTACATGCTGCAGTGTCTGCGCAACGACAGCATAGTTGCCCACATTTTAACGTGTGCGGACTACTGGGTTGCCACCCTGCTGATTCCCCGGTACAAAGACAATGTGCCCACCTTACTTCCTGCACTGGATTGTGATAGGAAGATGTGCGAGTACAAGCACACACTGGTAGACGCGCTCCTGAGAGTATTCCCAAATGTCACAGGTGTGACAGGACCATGGGGAAAGTGATAGAAGGAGTCTACATTTCACCTAGGTTCCTGTCTTATACGTTCTAAAAGCAGCCAGGGAATTGACAGAAAGGAAAACTAGGTTTTCCCATTGCAAGGGTTTTGTTAAAAAACCTGGTTAGAAGGGCCTGGCTGCTTGGAGCAGGGAGAGTTGGGTGGGTCTCTGCTCCAATTAGCCACTCCAGGTATTCAGGGGACTCTGTGGCTAATCACCTGGAACCTGGGTGAGCTATATAAGGGCAGACAGCTCACTAGCTGTGGTCTCTGCTCCTGGGAACAACTCTGGTGTGAGTAAAACAATCTGTGTGTTTTGTTGATGGAGCTGGGCACAAGGCTCAGTCTCATGTAGTGAGGAACGACTTCTTGTTTAGACGTAGCGGCCAGATGGCCAGGTATTTCATTTATTCATGAACTGTTTTGTTTTATATTTTGACCTGCAAACATCAATAAAACTGGCTGAGGCCAGTTGCATCAAACTTGCGTGGACTGGACTGTGATTAATGTGCCTATAGCGCCCGTCTATCCCAGGAGACGGCGATCCCGGAAGCTAATCCTGTTACACAGGGTAACAAGTGGAAGCCCAAGGCAAAGGCAGAGGAGGAGCAAGAGGTCGTCAACGCAGCTGTGTCACGGCCAGCTCCTCTGAGGGCAGGGTTAGCATGGCAGAAATGTGGAAAAGTTTTGTCACCACGCCATAGCTAACTGCACCACCACCTGATACGGAACGTGTTACCAGGAGTCAGAATTTCAGTAACATGGTTGAACAGTACGTGTGCACACGCCTCCACGTACAGACTGATGGTTCGGCCTCATTCAACTTCTGGGTCTCCAAATTGTCCACGTGGCCAGAGCTGGCCTTTTATGCCTTGGAGGTGCTGGCCTGCCCGGCGGCCAGCGTTTTGTCTGAACGTGTATTCAGCACAGAAGGTGGCGTCATTACTGACAAACGCAGCCGCCTGTCCACAGCCAACGTGAACAAGCTGACGTTCATAAAAATGAACCAGGCATGGATCCCACGGGACCTGTCCCTCCCTTGTGCAGAATATACATTTATAACTACCTCCCCTTAACCATATATTCTTGTACTCTGGGGCACTTCTTTATTGAATCCTCTTTTTTTAATTTTACCATTATATTGCGGTGCAAACACAAGTTGAATGAACCTCTCCTCCGTCTGGGTGCCAGGGGCCTAAATATCTGAAAGTTGCCTGTTCCAGTGGTGGGTGACCTGAAGCCTGATTCTCTGCTATGCGACCTCTCTCCTCCGTCTGTGTGCCAGGGGCCTAAATATCTAAAGTGGCTTCGCCATTGGTGGGTGACATGACGCTTGATTCTCTGCTATGCGACCTCTGTCCTCTGTCTGGGTGCTGGGGCCTAAATAAATGAAAGTGGCCTTCTCCAATGGTGAGTGACTTGAAGCCTGATTCTCTGCTATGGGACCTCTCTCCAATTGATATTGCTCATTTTTTATTTATTTTATTTTATTCTAATTGATTTCCCTATTCAAATATGTTTGCATCGCATTTACCTACATTTTGCTGCCTTTTGCAGCCCTCTAGCCCTTTCCAGGGCTATTTTACAGCCATTTAAGTGCCCAAAAGTTCGTGTCCCGATTGACTTCAATGGGGTTCGGGTTCGGGGTGAAGTTCGGGTCGAGTTCGGATCCCGAACCAGAACATTTTCGCGAAGTTCGACCGAACTTCTCAAACCCGAACATCCAGGTGTTCGCTCAACTCTAATAATCGGTGTCCTGGGTCGCCTAATGCTGGGATCCCGCCCGCCTGCACCGACTTGTCTCATTGTTCGTTGCACAACGTGCACAGCCAGTCAGATTGTCCACACGCAGGGTATAGTGACAGCTATTTCAGGAGCTTAACCCATCATTGCAGAATGATTTCTTGTAATTAGCTAGAATAGTACTGCGGCCATAGATGGTCTAGTCACTCTTCTAACTCTACATTACAGGTGACACAACGTGTCAGGACTGCTGACAATTTTCTGTATAAGGCTGGGCACATATTAAACATTAGAGCCTGTCAGCTAAATGCTCCATGTCACGTCACAGGATTCATGTCACCTAACAGGCTTCCACTCACCTCTCAGTAGGGGGGCCAAAAAAGGAGGACATTATACCCCAAAATAGAGGACATTGTACCATGGACAGTGGCGCACAATAGTTTGATACTACAGCATGCACAATACTACATAATACAGATACTATTATGAACAGAATGGAAACATTATACCAGCTGTACATATATAATTATATACAGGAGATGCCCAGGTTATACCAGCATGCTCCATATCACTATATACAAGAAGATATATAACTTATACCAGCTGTACATATATAATTATATACAGGAGATGCCCAGGTTATACCAGCATGGTCCATATCACTGTATACAAGAAGATGTATATATTATACCAGCTGTACATATATAATTATATACAGGAGATACCCAGGTTATACCAGCATGATCCATATCACTATATACAAGAAGATGTATAACTTATACCAGCTGTACATATATAATTATATACAGGAGATGCCCAGGTTATACCAGCATGCTCCATATCACTATATACAAGAAGATGTGTAACTTATACCAGCTGTACATATCTAATTATATACAGGAGATGCCCAGGTTATACCAGCTGTACATATATAATTATATACAGGAGATACCCAGGTTATACCAGCATGGTCCATATCACTATATACAAGAAGATGTATAACTTATACCAGCTGTACATATATAATTATATACAGGAGATACCCAGGTTATACCAGCATATTCCATATCACTATATACAAGAAGATGTATAACTTATACCAGCTGTACATATATAATTATATACAGGAGATGCCCAGGTTATACCAGCATGGTCCATATCACTATATACAGAAGATGTATAACTTATACCAGCTGTACATATATAATTATATACAGGAGATACCCAGGTTATACCAGCTGTACATATATAATTATATACAGGAGATACCCAGGTTATACCAGCTGTACATATATAATTATATACAGGAGATGCCCAGGTTATACCAGCTGTACATATATAATTATATACAGGAGATACCCATGTTATACCAGCATGCTCCATATCACTATATACAAGAAGATGTATAACTTATACCAGCTGTGCATATATAATTATATACAGGAGATGCCCAGGTTATACCAGCATGCTCCATATCACTATATACAAGAAGATGTATAACTTATACCAGCTGTACATATATAATTATATACAGGAGATGCCCAGGTTATACCAGCATGGTCCTTATCACTATATACAGAAGATGTATAACTTATATCAGCTGTACAGATATAATTATATACAGCAGATACCCAGGTTATACCAGCATGGTCCATATCACTATATACAAGAAGATGTATAACTTATACCAGCTGTACATATATAATTATATACAGGAGATACCCAGGTTATACCAGCATGGTCCATATCACTATATACAAGAAGATGTATAACTTATACCAGCCGTAAATATATAATTATATTCATGAGATACCCAGGTTATATCAGCATGGCCCATATCACTATACACTATATAAGAAGATGTTATACGGTATAATATCTTCTTGTATATAGTGATATGGAGCATGCTGGAATAACCTGGGTATCTCCTGTATATAATTATATATGTACAGCAGGGACAGGCCGGGCCCTCAATGTCGCTAGCGCCACTGTGTCAGTGTGGGTGAAGGGGCACTGAAAAACGTATTAAATAATCATGATAAAACTTGACACGCTGCTGGGCACCTTGTCTGCCCATGCCCCCAAGCAGCCGCTTCCCCTGCTTCCCTAGTATGGATCCAATTACAGTTAATGGCAGGGGCGTAGCTACAGCGGAAGCGGCTGCTACGGGGTCGGAAGTCAAAAGGGACCCACCCAGGAGGAAGACTGAAAGATTTTATTGTCAGGGCCCCCTCAACAGTATTATACAATTAAATCATATACAGAGACATGGAGTACAGTATATTCATGTAGGGAACGGATAAAGCGGCTGCCGGGCCTGGTCTGAGAGAGAGATCTTGATTAACCACATATTAAGGAATGCATGGAAGAAGGGAATTGCAAAGAAGTTTCTGGAGGTGGGGGTTGGGGGGGGGGGGGGTTTGTGTTCACAAATTTGCAGTGGGGCCCAGTCAGTTCTAGTTACACCACTGGTCAATGGGGTTTGATCGGCTCAGTTTGTGTCCGTTATGTGACGAATTCTGGAGTTCCTTTTTTATTTGTTCTGCTCCTATAACAGAGAAGAACAACGGAGATAATCACTGATGTGAAATAGGCCTTAGTCCATCAGTCCGTAACTTCATGTCCAAAGAGTTAACGTCTTTGTATTTACGACTTCTATTACATGCAGTAACTTTTTATAAAGTTATTTTTCTTTATTCTAAGAAAGTTAACTGTAAACATTAAAGTCCTCGACACCACAAGCAATCTAAAACTGGAGCATCAGGGAATTGTGCAGATGATTAGAGCTCAGTCTGTGCCTAATACAGAATATATAAATCCAGGTTTTCTATAATCAGTTACACAGCTCTGGTATATCACACTACTCCACGCTGCGCTGAACAGAGCTGCACCTTCGAGAAACAGTGAGTGGTTTATTTTATTTTTCCCCATTTTATAATGAAATGAGTGATTACAGAGATAAGAGGCAGAAAATGAAATAATCTGGTTATATGATTTCTATTTATTTATGTAGTTATAAAATAGGTATTAAATAAGAATGTAAAATAAATCTAAATCTAAAATAATAATTAAATAAAAATCTAAAATAGAAATTAAATCAGAATCTGAAATAAATATTGATATAACATAAGAATTTAATAAGAATGTAAAATGAATATGAATCTAAAATAAGAAATAAAAATCTAATACAACATTTTATATTTTAGTTTCGTTTAAAGGTTTTAGTTTTTTTAAGTTTAGCTCTGAACCCGGACATATTGTCTTTCTCACTCAGGCAGCCCCTCTGATATGATGTTCTCTCCTGCCCTGTGCTGAATCGCGCAGGACAAGGGATTTTTCATTAGATCTGGTGAAGTACCGGGTCTCTCATAGGCACAGTCTTCCACCTAGCAGTAAGCCCAGTGATGTTACTGACACTACTGGGTGAACTTTAGCACTGCCCTAGCCTGTAAAACAGCCTTGTGCAGCGATACAGACCTCCTATTAGTGCCGATGTCATCATAGGCAGCGCTGCTAGGTGGAAGTCTGCGCCTAGTAATGTAAAAATATAAGCAAACAGCCCTTGCCCTATGTGATCCAGCACAGGCCAAGGGAGAACATCGAGTATGAAATGTTCCAATGCTCATATCATAGGGGCTGCCTGGGTGAAGAAGGGGATATGTCCGGGTTCAGCTCTGAACCCAGACAACCCCTTTAATTTCTAAATATCAGAGTGATAAAATTTGTGATATTTTTTGTCATTAACTCTCAATTCATGCTGGTTGATTCTTTATGAATGTAAGGCTAGATACAGAGAACTTTTCACCAGTTTTATGCTGCCCAAGCTAAGGACACCAACTGGTGACAGAGACTTGGATAAAAAACATTGGGTGATGAACTTGAACTGACCCAGTTATTTCTTAAAATCATTATTGAGCTTTTCCAGTGCAAGCCAAGTGCTGTAGTCCACACAGTACACTGTAAGAGCTGAAGAGCCACAAAACCTATGAGCTCAGGCTTCCCTCTCTTGCAGTTGGCTTGCTGGTTTCCTTCTATGCATGGTATAGGAGAGAGCTGTCAGTCAAGTAAGGGAAGGAGAGGAGAGTTGGGAGCTCATAAGAATCAGGGTTCCTGAGCTTGTACAGTGTATTGAATGCACTACAGCACTTTGCTCACTATTGAAAAGCTGAATAGTGATTTTAAGAAAACAACTAGGTCAACTCAAGTAATTGACCCAGTGTTTTCATCAGGGTCTCCGACACCTATTGATGTCAATATTTTTCATATTGTTTTGCTGTAATTGAAGGTGGTTGTAGCAAATATGGGCCTGTGAAAGGTGAAGGAACATCTCATAACCTCCGTCTCGCCACATTTACAGAGACACTAGCTTAGAGGATAACATTTTCCTTGTCTTCTACAAAGTATAAGAAGAAGGCAAGAAAGTGCTTACCACTGAGGCAGACCAAGATGCTGCTTTGTGGATAGAAGTTCAGTTAAGGAGAGATTAGTCCTATATCCAAGAGAATTGCTATAGGAAGTGCAGAGGACACAGTCACAACAAGGTCTAGAGGCCTTTACTGCACAAAGTCCCTTAACAAAATGTGAAGACACAAGTTTTAGGAATAAGACATGACACGGTAGGGAGGGGGTGTTGTAAGAATTGCATAGCACCTTGTTAGCCAGAAAATACAATGTGATGTTTAATCATTTTGTGTTAATAAATACAGAAGTATTAAGGGAGTGATACCTTTATAGGCTAACCAGAAAAAAAAAATATACCAGTACAGACCAAAAGTTTGGACACACCTCATTCAAAGAGTTTTCTTTATTTTCATGACTATAAAAATTGTAGATTCACACTGAAGGCATCAAAACTATGAATTAACACATGTGAAGTTATAAACATAACAAAAAAGTGTGAAACAACTGAAAATATGTCATATTCTAGGTTCTTTTGCTTTGATTACTGCTTTGCACACTCTTGGCATTCTCTTGATGAGCTTCAAGAGGCAATCACCTAAATCGTCTTCCAACAGTCTTGAAGGAGTTCCCAGAGATGCTTAGCACTTGTTGGCCCTTTTGCCTTCACTCTGCGGTCCAGCTCACCCCAAACCATCTCAATTGGGTTCAGGTCTGGTGACTGTGGAGGCCAGGTCATCTGGCGCAGCACCCCATCACTCTCCTCCATGGTCTAATAGCCCTTACACAGCCTGAAGGTGTGTTTGGGATCATTGTCCTGTTGAAAAATAAATGATGGTCCAACTAAACGCAACCCGGATGGAATAGCATGCCACTGCTAGATGCTGTGGTAGCCATGCTGGTTCAGTATGCCTTCAATTTTGAATAAATCCCCAACAGTGTTACCAGTAAAGCACCCCCACACCATTACACCTCCTCCTCCATGCTTCACGGTGGGAACCAGGCATGTAGAGTCCATCTGTTCACCCTTTTCTGCGTCGCACAAAGACACGGTGGTTGGAACCAAAGATCTCAAATTTGGACTCATCAGACCAAAGCACAGATTTCCACTGGTCTAATGTCCATTCTTGTGTTCTTTAGCCCAAACAAGTCTCTTCTGCTTGTTGCCTGTCCATAGCAGTGGTTTCCTAGCAGATATTCTACCATCAGGCCTGATTCACACAGTCTCCTCTTAACAGTTGTTCTAGAGATGTGTCTGCTGCTAGAACTCTGTGTGGCATTGACCTAGTCTCTAATCTGAGCTGCTGATAACATGCAATTTCTGAGGCTGGTGACTCAGATGAACTTATCCTCCGCAGCAGAGGTGACTCTTGGTCTTCCTGTCCTGGGGCGGTCCGCATGTGAGCCAGTTTCTTTCTAGCTCTTGATGGTTTTTGTGACTGCACTTGGGGACACTTTCAAAGTTTTCCCAATTTTTCGGACTGACTGACTTTCATTTCTTAAAGTAATGATGACCACTCGTTTTTCTTTACTTAGCTGCTTTTTCCTTGCCATAATACAAATTCTAACAGTCTATTCAGTAGGACTATGATCTGTGTATCCACCTGACTTCTCCACAACGCAACTGACGGTCCCAACCCCATTTATAAGGCAAGAAATCCCACTTATTAAACCTGACAGGGCACACCTGTGAAGTGAAAACCATTTCAGGTGACCACCTCTTGAAGCTCATCAAGAGAATGCCAAGAGTGTGCAAACAGTAATCAAAGCAAAAGGACATAGAATATGACATTTTCAGTTGTTTCACACTTTTTTGTTATGTATATAATTCCACATGTGTTAATTCATAGTTTTGATGCCTTCAGTGTGAATCTACAATTTTTATAGTCATGAAAATAAAGAAAACTCTTTGAATGAGAAGGTGTGTCCAAACTTTTGGTCTGTACTGTATATATATATTGCAGTCTTACAGAGCACAAAGGCTCCTTCTTCAGGTAGGATAAAGGTATCACTCCCTTAATACTTATGTACATATCAACACAACACAAAAATATTCAACATTACAGTAGGGAGGGGAAAGTTCCAGATTTTGCATTAACTACCATAGTTTAAAAACACATCTATGTCCACTTCTTTTGCCATCAGGTGTTGAGAATTTCTAAAAGATTCTCTTCTCCTTTGGCAAGAGAATTGAAAGGGTAAAGAAATCCCTACTGTGGTATTGCATTACCTTGTATTATTGGAAAGGGGGCATTTTGATTCCTAATATGAGAGCATTTGTCTAAGTATGTGTCACGGCCGCTGTTTCCGGCCGTGACCTTCAGTCCATTCGTGTGCTGCAGTTCCTCGCTGCAGCTTCGTTTCAGTGTTTGTATGTGGTCTTGTATGGGTTAACTCCCATGTGTGTCTGTCAGCTCCATGGGTGTGGCCTCTCAGATGCACCCATGGTACCTGTATTTAAGGCTGAGGTTTCCTCAGTTCTGGGTCAGCTGTCCTGGTGTGTGTTTGTCCTGTCCTGCTCCTGGTGTGTACTGTCTCCCATGCTGCTGTCCCATGGGATCCGTGTCCGTCTGTTCTCTGTAGGTTCCCCTACTTGTTCATTGTTGTTGCACTGCCTGTCGTTCATTGCTTGATGTGGTTCGTACTCCTGTGTCTCTGTTATTAGTTTGCCTGTTATGTTATGTCTTGCCTTGCTGGAGCAAGATCTTCTCTGCCCTTTGCCACTCCTGTGTTCTTGCTGGAACTCCTGCTAGTATGTATTTGCCTATGTTTGCTTTTATGTCTTATTACTATGCACCGTCGTTACCTCCGGTACCTGTGTCCGTTCGCTCCTGTTGTCACTGTCTAGTTCACGCTCCAGAGTGGACCCTGGCAACCCCTGCAGCAAAGGCTATCCCCACCACAAGGGGCTCTAGTGAACACCTGGGTTTGCTTAGACATGCCCCTCTGGAGTATTGCTAGACAGTGGCGCAGTGGGGGTTTCTCCCACTGTGCGGACAGTGCATAGAGGTTATGTTTTCCCTGTGCTTCTGCCTTTGCTTGTGCTTGTACAATAAACTCCGTTTTGTCCGTATCCTGGTCCCATGTTTATTGTGATACGACGCGGAGGTCTTTCGCGGGACCTCCAACTCGTGACAGTATGCTCATAAAAGGAGGTGGGCAGTTAACATTGTGGTGTCTTGTTGTAGCTGGTAATTGTTGGGTAACCCCTGTGCCAACTAACCAGGTTGACTTTGAGCTAGTCCTAAATAAGTTATTCTAGTGATCCCCTGGATTTCATCCTTTAACCCATGTACAGGGAACTGGCCTTTGCTGCAGAAGAGCCACCGAGCTACTACCTCCTGGAATAGTCCTGATGCAGTTGGCAGCTGACACACGTGGATTAGGGACACCAGTGCAAAGCACCAGGGGGTCAAGCAATACTCATAATTACTAAACAGGAAGACGTCAAGTCAAGCAGAGTTTGTGAAATTTTGTGAAACCATACAAGCAAAGAGTCAGTATGGTAAACAGGCTAAGATCAGGGCAGGAAAAGGAGTATGAGAGTTGGTTAACAGGTAGAAATCAGTAAATGGGAAGACAATCAGAATAGTACATATTCACTGGTTGAACAAGTAAACTAGGAACCTAAGCTCAGGCAAGAAGTAAGCGGGCAGCCCATTAGAACTAGCTGCTCTTCTCTCCTTGCACACAGAGGAAGGAGAGGAGAATAGTGGTGCTGAAGACAAAAATGGGAGGAGGAGTAGTTCAACGAATATTGTTCTTATTGAAACAATATTAAATGCACTGCGTTCCCCAATCTAATTACGGGAACACAGACTATCCGCTGGAGCTGCCTCAGACCGATTGGTGGAATACTGCCATGCCTGAAAAGAGGAACTGCTGTACCTGTCTCCCAATGCTTGCTCCGTGGCTGCTCTCTCCTACGGACTGTAGCTTAAAGTGGTACCGGGTACTTGATTGGAGTTGGTCTGTTTGCTTGGTGCGTGACCCGGCCGGTGGCACAACGCTGTTGCTATGAAAAAACACACTGTGCGTTCACGGACGAATAGTGACATTACTATTCTAGCTACGGGTCTCAGCTAGTGCCAGAATTCCTTACAACGCGTTTCGGACTGTGCGCTGTGCTTCGTCAGGTAAAGGGGGAATATGATGGTATACGTGAGTGCTGCATATTTATACCCTATGCTGGTTCCACCTTAACTGTTTATGGTCCGACATGAGTTCGTATTAATTACTATAGTGTCTCTTTTATTTAAATGCGAACAAATCTATCTCCGAATTTAACCCTCCAGGTGCCAGGGTCTCCATGTTAAAGATCCATCTTGTTTCCACTCGGGACATATTTTTTATTATGTCCCCCCCTCTCTTGGGTAATCTCACCAGTTCTACTCCACAGAAAGTGGACATCTCAAATTTGCCTTCATGTTTCTCCTTGTAATGTCTAGAGAGTGGGTGTCCTTCAAATTTTCTATTGATGTTATATATAGTGTTGAGCGAACAGTTCGAGCATAGTTCGGGTTCGTACCGAATTTTGGGGTGTTCAGGACACAGACATTTTCAAAAAAGTTCGGGTTCGTTGTTCGGTGATTTCTTCCCGCTTTCTGAAGGGCTGCACAGCAGCCAATCAGCTAGCGTTTTACTTCTTGCCCTAAGAGCCCATCACAGCCATGCCTACTGCTCTGATTAGTGTAGGGAGAGGACGCAGCTGCTGTGAGGGTGAGATTAGGCAGGGAAAAGTCAGCAACAGCACCTAATGAACAGATCGATCTACAGCTGTGAATGATTGAACTTCTGCTAGTTAATTGCTCACTGGTTTTTAGGCTGCACAGAGCATTTTTCTGTCACTTATTTTCTGGGGTGATCGGCGGCCATTTTGTGACTTGTGGCGCACCAGAACAAGCTGCCACCAAGTCCATCAATCCATCAATACTAGTTTTTTTTTTTTGCTATATCCTACATCAGGGGCTTGGCTGTGCTAATGGTCACCCCTAGAAAATCAGGATAGGAATTTCTATATTTTATTAAGGGGTAAATACAATTGCCAAAATACCAATCCCCTAAATCTGGTGTTCCAGCTTTGGCTAGCCGAGTATAATACTGTCTGCTGTTTGGCAAAGGATAGATTATTTTCTGTTGTGAAATTCAATTGTCAAAATAGCAATCCCCTAAATCTGGTGTCACAGCACTGGCTGGCAAAGTATAATAGTGTCCGCCAAAACATATATTTTGTTCTGGGGTGAAATTCAATTGCCAAAATAGCAATACCATAAATCTGGTGTCACAGCTGTTGCAGGCCAAGTTTCATAGTGTCCGCCAAAACATATATTTTGTTCTGGGGTGAATTTCAATTGCCAAAATAGCAATACCATAAATCAGTGGTTTCAGCTGTGGCTGGCCAAGTTTCATAGTGTCTTGCAAATTATATATTTTGTTCTGGGGTGAAATTCAATTGCCAAAATAGCAATACCCTAAATCTGGTGTTCCAGCTGTTGCAGGCCTAGTTTAAATATGTCCAGAAAAGGATACCTTTCATCCAGGGCCTAAATACTAGCCCTAAAAGAGATATTCCCCTAAATCAGTGGTTACTGCTGTGCCTGGATTAGTGTAATACGCTACATAAACAAATAGGCAGATAGTGTTAGGTGCCTGTAAAAAAAGGCCTGAATTTGAAATCAATACATTGGGCCAAATATAATTTTTCTTATTGTGGTGCTTGGTGAACGGTAACAATGAAAAAAACATCTAGTAAGGGACGCGGACGCGGTCATGGTGGTGTTAGTGTACCCTCTTGTGCTGGGAGAGGACATGGCCATTCTGCCACAGCCACACGTCCTAGTGAACCAACTACCTCAGGTTCCAGTACCCGCCAGAATTTCCAGCGATATTTGGTGGGGCCCAATGCCGTTCTAAGGATGGTAAGGCCTGAGCAGGTACAGGCGCTAGTAAATTGGGTGGCCGACAGTGGATCCAGCACGTTCAGAACATTATCTCCCACCCAGTCTTCTGCAGAAAGCGCACAGGTGGCACCTCTAAACCAAGCCCATCAGTCTGTCACATCACCCCCATGCATATCAGGGAAACTGTCTGAGCCTCAAGTTATGCAGCAGTCTCTTATGCTGTTTGAAGACTCTGCTGGCAGGGTTTCCCAAGGGAATCCACCTAGCCCTTCCCCAGTGGTGGAAGACATAGAAAGACTATTACACAAGGATCCTACCAGGGAAGGGCTGCAAATTTATCTTTATTTTACCAATACGCAATTAAGCGCAATTAAAGCCTCTTTTATCCCTGATGAAAATTGTAACTAAAAATTAACCTTTATTTGTCATGGTTTAAAACTCTTAGTGAGCACACGTGAATTTAAAATCACTGCCGGTTTTTCTGCAGGGATCACCTGTTTAGCCAGTGTATGTTGTGATCATGGAAGTGCACTTAAACCATGATCATCAACATTATAGTATACACTGTAGCAATGCAGAAACTACTGCTAGCGTTTTAGCTACAACCAGAGCTCAGCGAAACAATATAACATAAGTACTAGCTATCCCTACAGATTCCAGCAGCATATTAAAATCCTAAACTACCGTCCCCCCATATGTTTCGCCAGCTACGCTGGCGTCCTCAGGGGTAATGGACAGAGTTGAAACAGTGGCGTCTCTCACTCCTATTTCTATATCCACCCACCAATGAGTGACAGTTCACAGAAAATTGACATATCGATCAGCCTATGGTGGAACTTCCACCCTCTATTCACTCAGTAATTCGACCGTCTGATCACTGACGAAGGTGCGCCTCACTTAGTTGCGCAAAGAGTTAGTCTCCTCTTGTCCCTACCTGGCAGGGCGTTACTGCAACTTGCAAGTGCCGATCGGTAACATTGTAGCTTATGGCGCCTGCACTGACTCTTAGTCTCTGCTCCGATCTCAATTTCTCAATGCGCGTGCGCTCACTCTTAGTCTGGAGCGCACTTGGATGTGTACACTACGCTTGCGCATGGACTTACTATTCTAAGATAGAACCAAGCCTCAGTGCGCATGTATTAGTACTTTAGTTTTTGAGTGATATAGTCCTGGTCCATTTACTCTGGAATTAATTACATTGTATCCTATCCCCTTGCTGTATGACCACAAAAACCACTCCATTCACAATACCAATGACATTTCCACATGTGATGTATTTTAATGCAGACAAAAAGGACCGTTTTGACCATTTTGACATGAGGATTAGCTTTCTCACTCTGGCATTTAGTAACTACATAGATCAACTCATTACAGTATGAACTATGATTACGCTATTTTATGTTCTATAATCTATTGCATTTTAACTATATTATTTTTATCATTATCATTTCTTTTTTATTTTTTATTTTTTATTATTATTTCTTTTTATATTTTTTATTTTTATTATCTTTTATCTTTTATATATACATCCTTTATCTCTTCATAATTTTATTATTTTATTTTTATTACTCCCATTTTTCATCACTATACTTGTCATTTCCTGCCATTATGAATTGTCACAGTGATTAATTAATTCTTTTTTGTATTGTAATGTACATCCTTAACATTGGTGTCATAACATTTGTAATGATCCTACATGAAGAACAGGGGACAGTTAAAGGGATTTCATCTGTCCTTCAATTGGCTATAAAATCGAGCAGGCACTCATTGGATTCTTGTACAGAGTGTTTTAAACTGGAGTGTTTCAACGTAACACTATTACGGTGGTCTCACCTAAGTATAATCAGTTAGAATTTGTATATATATATATATATATATATATATATATATGTAATATTGCAATAGCTGTTCACTTATAGAAACGATGTAAAGGTAAATCCTTCATTTAGGCCCTTTGGACTTAAACTCTCCAGACGGTAAATCCATCTGGCCTCTTCCTGATACAGAATCTTATCCAGGTCACCACATCTGGGACCCAGAGATTTCTTGCATATACCCCAAAATTTGAGGCAGTCGGGATTTCCAAAATGATGGAATCTGACATGTCTAGAGATGGATGTGTCTTTTTTCGTATTGATGCTGCTAATGTGTTGACAGATACGCTTACGAAATTCTTGTACTGTTTTTCCTACATATACTTTTTGACATGGGCATATAGCGATGTAAATAATGCCTTTCGTTTGACAATTTATGAACTGTTTAATCTCATATTTTCTTTGGTTTAAAGGGTTAATGAAAACTTATTGAACCAGGGGACAAAAACTGCATCTGCCACATGGGTAACATCCCACTAAAGTAGAGCTCAGCCAAGTGGATTTAGCTGGATCCGGACTGTGGAAACTGTGCACCAAATGGTCTTTTAGATTTCTACCCCTACGGTAATTAATTTGTGGTCGTTTAGCTAAAATTTCCTTTAGATCCATATCCACTTGCAAAACGTGCCAGTGCTTTTGGAGTATATTAGGAACCTCACGAAATTTGCTGTCAAATGTGCCTATGCACCTTATCGTGGTAGATTTAGGTCTTTCTTGAGATTGTAGTAAATCCATACGGTTTGTATTAAGTGCCCGCTTGTATGCCTTATGTAGAATTATTTTAGCGTAACCCCTTTGTTGGAATCTTTCATAAAGAATATTACATTCTTTTTGGAACCCCGAGTCATCGGAACATATCCGACGTGCTCTAATATATTGTCTCACAGAGATCCCTTTCTTCAACGGCACGGGGTGATGGCTTTGCCATTGCAGAAAGTTATTTGTGGACGTAGGTTTGCGATACACTTCAGTTGCGATGCGTCCACCAGGCAGAAGGGAAATCCTAAGGTCCAGGAACGTGAGTGTATACAGATGTATTTCTGATGTAAATGCCATGCCTATCTCATTGTTATTGAGACTTTTAACAAAATCATGAAAATGTGATTCAGTGCCATCCCATAAAATCAACACATCATCTATGAAGCGACCCCAGAATAAAATGTGCTTAATAAAAGAATCATAACGTTCAGTGAAAACAATCGTGTTTTCCCACCACCCCAAAAATAGATTAGCATAATTTGGTGCACATTTACTTCCCATTGCGGTCCCATTTGATTGCAAATAAAATTGATTTTGAAATAAAAAATAATTGTGTGTAAGGAGAAACCGCCAAAGTGTCAGAACAAATATATTGTGATTACCAAATTGTGTACTCTTAGTGTCCAAATACGATTGTACCGCTTTAATACCCAAATTGTGCCTTATATTAGTGTATAAGGCCTCAATGTCAAGGCTGGCAATGTAAGTACCATCTGCGACCTGGATTTCCTGCAACCTGGTGACCGCATCTTTTGTATCCCTGATAAAAGAGGGTAGGGTCGCAACAAATGGTGATATGAATTCATCTACATACTGGCTAATGTTTTCTGTCAAGCTATTGTTGCCAGAAACAATAGGCCTTCCCGGGATAGGTATCCGTTGCTTATGAATTTTGGGGATGGCGTACATTGTGGCCACAGTTGATTTGGTATTCAGTAGAAATTTGAACTCTTCTTTAGATATTAAATTTTCACCTTTGGCTTTTGTCAAAATGACTTGAAGTTCCTCAAGATATTCACATGTTGGATTAATTGCTAATTTTTTTTATAGGCATTGATATCTCTGAGCAGATTCAATACCATATTTTCATACATTCTTTTATTCATTACCACAATATTACCCCCCTTGTCTGAAGGTTTCAAAACTAGGTCTCTGTTATTCTCTAACTCCTCAAAGGCCATGATCTCATCCGGATCTAAGTTTGAGGGTTTAAAACTGGTATTTTTAATAGTTTTCAAATCCTGAGTGACCAGATTTACAAAGGTTTCTATGCTCGCAAATTGTGAGAACGGTGGTGTAAAGAGTGAACGTGGTTTTAATTTTGACAGTGGGGGATCTATTGTGTCCTGTATTAGCGTATTCTCATTATCCAAGGATTCCAAAATTTCAAGTGCAACAGTTTCCCTCTCCTTCAATGTTCGGCTATCCCTTTCTTTATGTTTGTGTATCTTATGTAGTGCTAGTCTCCTAGCAAAACAGTTTACATCTTTTACCCATGTGAAGCAGTCAAAAATAGGTGTGGGTGTGAATGACAGACCTTTGCTCAAAAGTTTATAATGCCTTTCTGATAGTTGGAAATTTGACAGATTTATAATTTGTAGGCTATCTAGTTTTTGACGTTGTACGTCCATTTGTCCCTGTCTCTCAGGGTCATTCCTGATGCTAAAAAAGTCTGCGGTTTCAGGCCCCTAATGACATAGTTTGCATTACCGGTGGAACAAAAGAGGGCAATGCACATGTAAATGAAGCACTGGGTAATTGTGACAGTGCACCATTTAAATTTGGTGTTGGTGTATTTGGAGTTAGTACTTGCATTTGTCGCTGTTGGTTTCGTAGATGTTGAGATTTGCTCGATGTTTGTTCAGATTGTGCCCTTTGAGGTTGTGGGGCAGGTGCCTTTCTTTGCTGGTTTGTATTACGTGGCTTGTTCTTCCTTTTAGTTCCTGTGGTTGTGTTAGGATAATACCTACTAGAAGACTCCTCAGAACCGGAAACGTCCGACTCAGAGATGTCAGTATATGCTGACTGAGAATTAGCAAAATGTCTCCTTCTATTGAAATTAGTTGAATCTCTATGACGATATATCTGTCCTGTCTCAAAGTCACCTCTATCTCTTATGTATTTTTTATGTCTCAATAACAATGAGATAGGCATGGCATTTACATCAGAAATACATCTGTATACACTCACGTTCCTGGACCTTAGGATTTCCCTTCTGCCTGGTGGACGCATCGCAACTGAAGTGTATCGCAAACCTACGTCCACAAATAACTTTCTGCAATGGCAAAGCCATCACCCCGTGCCGTTGAAGAAAGGGATCCCTGTGGGACAATATATTAGAGCACGTCGGATATGTTCCGATGACTCGGGGTTCCAAAAAGAATGTAATATTCTTTATGAAAGATTCCAACAAAGGGGTTACCCTAAAAAAACTCTACATAAGGCATACAAGCGGGCACTTAATACAAACCGTATGGATTTACTACAATCTCGAGAAAGACCTAAATCTACCACGATAAGGTGCATAGGCACATTTGACAGCAAATTTCGTGAGGTTCCTAATATACTCCAAAAGCACTGGCACGTTTTGCAAGTGGATATGGATCTAAAGGAAATTTTAGCTAAACGACCACAAATTAATTACCGTAGGGGTAGAAATCTAAAAGACCATTTGGTGCACAGTTTCCACAGTCCGGATCCAACAAGGTCCACCTGGCTGAGCTCTACTTTAGTGGGATGTTACCCATGTGGCAGATGCAGTTTTTGTCCCCTGGTTCAAAAATCCAAAGTTTTCATTAACCCTTTAAACCAAAGGAAATATGAGATTAGACAGTTCATAAATTGTCAAACGAAAGGCATTATTTACATCGCTATATGCCCATGTCAAAAAGTATATGTAGGAAAAACAGTACAAGAATTTCGTAAGCGTATCTGTCAACACATTAGCAGCATCAATACGAAAAAAGACACATCCATCTCTAGACATGTCAGATTCCATCATTTTGGAAATCCCGACTGCCTCAAATTTTGGGGTATATGCAAGAAATCTCTGGGTCCCAGATGTGGTGACCTGGATAAGATTCTGTATCAGGAAGAGGCCAGATGGATTTACCGTCTGGAGAGTTTAAGTCCAAAGGGCCTAAATGAAGGATTTACCTTTACATCGTTTCTATAAGTGAACAGCTATTGCAATATTACATATATATATATATATATATATATATATATATATATATAAAAAAATTCTAACTGATTATACTTAGGTGAGACCACCGTAATAGTGTTACGTTGAAACACTCCAGTTTAAAACACTCTGTACAAGAATCCAATGAGTGCCTGCTCGATTTTACAGCCAATTGAAGGACAGATGAAATCCCTTTAACTGTCCCCTGTTCTTCATGTAGGATCATTACAAATGTTATGACACCAATGTTAAGGATGTACATTACAATACAAAAAAGAATTAATTAATCACTGTGACAATTCATAATGGCAGGAAATGACAAGTATAGTGATGAAAATGGGAGTAATAAAAATAAAATAATAAAATTATGAAGAGATAAAGGATGTATATATAAAAGATAAAAGATAATAAAAATAAAAAATATAAAAGAAATAATAATAAAAATAAAAATAAAAAGAAATGATAATGATAAAAATAATATAGTTAAAATGCAATAGATTATAGAACATAAAATAGCGTAATCATAGTTCATACTGTAATGAGTTGATCTATGTAGTTACTAAATGCCAGAGTGAGAAAGCTAATCCTCATGTCAAAATGGTCAAAACGGTCCTTTTTGTCTGCATTAAAATACATCACATGTGGAAATGTCATTGGTATTGTGAATGGAGTGGTTTTTGTGGTCATACAGCAAGGGATAGGATACAATGTAATTAATTCCAGAGTAAATGGACCAGGACTATATCACTCAAAAACTAAAGTACTAATACATGCGCACTGAGGCTTGGTTCTATCTTAGAATAGTAAGTCCATGCGCAAGCGTAGTGTACACATCCAAGTGCGCTCCAGACTAAGAGTGAGCGCACGCGCATTGAGAAATTGAGATCGGAGCAGAGACTAAGAGTCAGTGCAGGCGCCATAAGCTACAATGTTACCGATCGACACTTGCAAGTTGCAGTAACGCCCTGCCAGGTAGGGACAAGAGGAGACTAACTCTTTGCGCAACTAAGTGAGGCGCACCTTCTGTCAGTGATCAGACGGTCGAATTACTGAGTGAATAGAGGGTGGAAGTTCCACCATAGGCTGATCGATATGTCAATTTTCTGTGAACTGTCACTCATTGGTGGGTGGATATAGAAATAGGAGTGAGAGACGCCACTGTTTCAACTCTGTCCATTATCCCTGAGGACGCCAGCGTAGCTGGCGAAACATATGGGGGGACGGTAGTTTAGGATTTTAATATGCTGCTGGAATCTGTAGGGATAGCTAGTACTTATGTTATATTGTTTCGCTGAGCTCTGGTTGTATCTAAAACGCTAGCAGTAGTTTCTGCATTGCTACAGTGTATACTATAATGTTGATGATCATGGTTTAAGTGCACTTCCATGATCACAACATACACTGGCTAAACAGGTGATCCCTGCAGAAAAACCGGCAGTGATTTTAAATTCATGTGTGCTCACTAAGAGTTTTAACCATGACAAATAAAGGTTAATTTTTAGTTACAATTTTCATCAGGGATAAAAGAGGCTTTAATTGCGCTTAATTGCGTATTGGTAAAAGGAAGACATAGAATGCACTGATGCACAACCACTGATGTTTCCTGATGATGAGGACATGGGAAAACCATCTCATCGCAGTCCGCACGTCTTTGATGATGATAAAACACAAGTGCCAACTATTGATGGCCCGAACTAGTCGCCGGCGAACAGTTCCCGGCGAACATAGCTTGTTCGCGTCCGCCGCGGCAGGCGAACATATTCGATGTCCGCGTTCGCCCCTATACTTTATTATTGAGCAAACTTTGACCCTGTACCTTACAGTCAGCAGACACATTCCAGCCAATCAGCATACCCTCCCTCCCAGACCCTCCCACCTCCTATCTAAACGCAAGGACAGTATCCATCTTACATTTATTCTGAAGCTGCAGTGTTAGTAATTGTAAATCGCAATGTGATTAATATAACCTGTATTATTCGCATTGAGAATTCAACTTAGATCTGAGTTCCTAATGGTTGTTGTATTGCTAGAATATAACGAAGATTGATAATATAGCGCTAAATTCTCAATCTTCGTTATATTCTAGCAATACAACCATTAGGAACCCATCTCTAAGTTAAATTCGCAAATAAGATGTCCCAAACTATTCACCGGCGAATAGCTCCCGACGAACATAGCTTCTGCGCGTTCATCGCGGTGGGCGAACATATGCGATGTTAATTCCACCCCCTATCATTGAGTAAACTTTGACCCTGTACCTCACAGTCAGCAGACACATTCCAGCCAATCAGCAGCATACCCTCCCTCCCAGACCCTCCCATCTCCTGGACAGCATCCATTTTAGATTCATTTGGAAGCTGCAGTCTTAGTGAGAGGAGGGACAGTGTAGCTGCTGCTGATTTAATAGCTAGGCTAGTGTATTCAGTGTCCACTCCAGTCCTGAAAGACTCATCAGATTTCTGCTGTAAGGACAGCGTCCTGACAGCACCCCAAAAAGCCCTTTTTAGTGCTAGTACATCAGTCTCCCTCCCAGACCCTCCCACCTCCTATCAAAATGCAAGGACGGCATCCATCTTAGATTCATTCTGAAGCTGCAGTGTTAGTAGTTGTAATTGCAATGCAGTTAATATAACCTGTATTAATCGCATTGGGATTACAACTTAGATCTGTTCCTAATGGTTGTATTGCTAGAATACAACGGAGATTGAGAATATAGCGCTATTTGCACAATCTTCAGTTATATTTCTAGCAATACAACCATTAGAACAGATCTAAGTTGTAGTCCCAATGCGATTAATACAGGTTATATAAATCACATTGCAATTAACTTAGATCTGTTTCTATGGTTGTATTGCTAGAATTTCTAGCAATACAAACCATTAGGAACCCAGCTCTAAGTTGAATTCGCAATGCGACTAATATAACCTGTATTAATCGCATTGCGATTACAACTACCACACTCTGCGTCAACTATGTAATTTTCCATGGGAGTTTTGCCATGGATCCCCCTCCGGCATGCCACAGTCCAGGTGTTAGTCCCCTTGAAACAACTTTTCCATCACTATTGTGGCCAGAAGGAGTCCCTTTGGTTTTTAAAATATTCCTGTCTATTGAAGTCTATGGTGGGTCGCACTGTTCGCACGTTCGCGAACATTTGCGGAAGTTCGCGTTCGCTGTTCGCAAACGGATAATTTTATGTTTGCGACATCACTAGTGCCAACTGCTGCGTCTTTCTGCAGTGTGCAGACCGAACAGGAGGTCAGAGAGGAAGACTGTGTGGAAGACGATGCAGGGGACGATGATGTCCTAGACCCCACATGGAATGAAGGTTGTGCCACTGACTTTTATAGTTCAGAGGAAGAGGCAGTGGTGAGACCGAGCCAACAGCGTAGCAAAAGAGGGAGCAGGGGGCAAAAGCAGAACAGTCGCCTCCAAGAGAGTTCGCCTGCTACTGGCCACTGCCACCAGGGACCGAGCATCCCAAAGGCAGCATCAAGGAGTTCCCTGGCATGGCACTTCTTTAAACAATGTGCTGACGACAAGACCCGAGTGGTTTGCACGCTGTGCCATCAGAGCCTGAAGCGAGGCATTAACGTTCTGAACCTTAGCACAACCTGCATGACCAGGCATCTACATGCAACTCACTCTGGCTCCCCCTGCTCCCTCTTCTGCTGCTGCCTCGGCCTCTTCCTCCGCCTCGGGAGGAATGTTGGCACCTGCCGCGCACCAAACAGAGGATGTGCCACCAACACCACCACCTGCATCACCAAGCATCTCCACCATGTCACACGGCAGCGTTCAGCTCTCCATCTCACAAACCTTGGAGAGAAAGCGTAAATTTCCACCTAGCCACCCACGAGCCCGGGGCCTGAATGCCAGCATTTCTAAACTACTGGCCTTTGAAATGCTGTCATTCAGGCTGGTGGACACAGACAGCTTCAAACAGCTGATGTCCATGGCTGTCCCACAGTATGTTGTTCCCAGCCACCACTACTTCTCCGAAACAGCCGTGCCTTCCCTGTACATCCAAGTATCTGATAAAATCAAGTGTGCACTGCGCAACGCCATCTGTGGCAAGGTCCACCTAACCACAGATACGTGGACCAGTGAGCACGGCCCGGGATGCTATATTTCCCTAACTGCACACTGGGTAAATGTAGTGGTGGCTGGGCCCCAGTCGGAAAGTTCATTGGCGCATGTCCTTCCGCCGCCAAGGATCGCAGGGCATCATTCTTTGCCTCCTGTAGCCTCCTCCTCCTACTCGACTTCCTCCTCCTCTGCTTCCACCAGCTCATCCAGTCAGCCACACACCTTCACCACCAACTTCGTCAACTAAACATCAACAGGCCATTCTGAAACTCATATGTTTGGGGGACAGGCCCCACACCGCGCAGGAGTTGTGGTGGGGTATTGAACAACAGACCGACGAGTGGTTTCTGCCGGTGGGCCTCAAGCCCAGCCTGGTGGTGTGCGATAATGGGCGAAATCTCGTCGCAGCTCTGGGACTAGCCGGTTTGACGCACATCCCTTGCCTGGCGCATGTGATGTGCCTCTGGATCAACTTGTAGGAAACAGGCCGAACTGGATGGACAAATGTCTTTTTTCGGTCTTATATACTATGTTACTATGTTACTATGTGCTGAATTTGGTGGTGCAGAAGTTCATTCACAACTACCCCGACATGTCAGAGCTGCTGCATAAAGTAGTGTAATACAGCCAGCTCCGGCTCACATCCTGCC